>VZQC01013319.1:5681477-5802328 GCA_009823505.1 Rhizomys pruinosus | reverse complement strand
TTTTTTTGGTCTTTTCAAGACAGTGTCTCCCTGTAGCCCCAGCTGGCCTGGAACTCACTCTGTAGATCAGGCTGTCCTTGAACTCACAAAGATCCACCTGCCTCTACCTCCCAAGTGCTAGGATTAAAGGTGTATGCCACCACGCCCAACATGAACCTATATTTTAATAAATATGAAGTATTACAAAATATTAGATGTAATTATGAATTACAATTTTCTGTTTTACTTTGGTTGTGTTCTTTTAATCTGTCATCTGTGACTCAGATGGTCATACTTATATCAGTATATTTATATTAGTGATTCAGTCAGAAACATTTTGTCTTTATGTTTTTCTTATAAGATTAGTTAATCGAAAACTTTTGTGTGAAGAAATATAGTTTCTGTACAGAATGTGTTTAGTAAAACCCCAGATCAATCATATGAGACAAATAAGATTTACTCAAAAGAAATTAGATTCCTGTAATTCTCTACCAAATTACCCCTGGAGGACATTTTTGCCTCTTTTGAAATTCAAGATTCTAGTCCAGAATGAGTAGAATACTTTATATTAAATACAAATATCCACAGGACTTTTTTTGTTGCACTTGTGGCTTCGACTAAGTCTAATGTCTCCATTGAGGCCTGCCTTATTTCCCGTATCTAGCAATAAGATGGCACTTAACCATCTCTACAGAGGTGAGTTACTATGGTGATGGAAGTAAATGAAGCACAAAACAAGGTATAAAATTTCAGATAGGAAATATTTATCTCTCCCTCAATAGGCAATTGTATATTATGTTAAAGTATTCAGTCCTTGATTCCTGGCATCTACTTTTCTCCTATTAATATAATATATGACTTTGAAATCTGCTCATTTTATTTAATATAAACCATTGGTTTGAGGAATTTGAGATAGAAAGAAAAAAATACATATTACATACTTTTCCTTTATAATCATTTTAATATGTATTTTAACTTCTAAATGTAAAATATAATATTATGCAAAACCTATTTAAAACCATATAAAATATATCATGGTAGGAAGGAATGAAAAAGCAAAAACATCCAAAACAGATTTCAGTTAATGGTAATAAAGATATTAATTTTAATATGCCTATACTTAATATCTTGTATCTTTTAAAGCTTGTTAAATTAAAGTTTCTTACAGTCATAATTGATAATTAGAATTCATCAAAATTAAGATTTGTTCTCTAAACCACAGTAATATGTGATTTTAAAGTCACTATCCTAGAGAAAATGTCTACAAAGACTATATAATATATTGATATTTAAGACACAAGGAAACATGAAAACTCTAAGATGTGAGAATCTTATTAAATTTTGCAGGTTCACTTAAAATTTTTACTTTATTTTTATTTTATTTGTGTGACAGTTATGCCTGCATGCATGTACATTACTGTTCCAATGATGTGCAATGCCTACAGGCTACAGAAGAGGGCAGCAGATGCCCTGGAACTGGAGTTATGGTTGGTTCTTAGCCATCATGTGGGTGCTGGAACAACCATTGCTCTTAACTGCTGAGCCATTTCTCCAACCATCAATTGTTACTCTTATCAAGCTTGCTGTCTACGAATAATTATTCATATTATTCTGTTTCAAACCGCCTTAGATTAATTTTGAAGAAAATATTTTTTGCCTGTATAGAGTCCCACATTGTTTCTGCTTTTTCTTTCTTTTTTTTTTTTTTTTAAATGCTTCTTTATTTTGTTTTTAACACCTTCAGGCTATACTTGCATTATTTTTTAGTATCCATAATTTCATTAGGAATGAATGTAGTCAGTTTAATAGATATATAGTTAACATTTTATATGGTCACTGACCTCCCTTATAACAAAACATGTGGCAAAATATTACCTAGAGATAGCAAGTTGTAGAATTACTAGAAGAACATATAATTAACAGAAGGAGTTTAGAATACTTTATTTTCACTTTCCTTAGGACTTTCCTTACAGCAACACTTGCTTAAACCTGAGTACAAAAATTCTGATTATGTTTTGATGAAATACTTATATATTAGTTTTATTTGTATTCTAGACTAAATATTATAAAACTATCATGCTTAGCTTGTAATCAGCATTCATACAGAATACATATAATACATATATTCTGGTGCAATACTCTACGTAGAGAAGACTTAAAACATGGGAAGCAGTATAAATTCCATGCAAAGAAGTTATCTTCTGAAAGTTGAATATTACTAATTTAGTATTCAATAAATATATGCTCTATTCTGAAACTTTAGCACATGAATTTCAAAATATTTCGTATATATAAATCTTAAAATAAAGAAACTTTAATACATTTATTAAATTTTCCCATAATATTATTGTATAATACACTTGTATTAGAATCAATAGATGGCACTATTGGTCTGCTATTATAAAGAATCTGTATTTGATTTATATTGCATACTCTCATCCACCTTTAATGATAATTATTGTCCCAGAGTTTTATAGGACAGTCTATGGAGGCATTTTAAAAGTTAATTTGAATACATTTTTTTTTCTTTTTGAAGGCAAGCAGCTTTGATTTGCATTCTCTTTCTGTAAAAAAGGTATTGAAAAATGACAGTGCTAAGAAACAATGGGCTTTAGTTCTTTTATGTGTGGGCCCGGGTAGATTACTTACCACATTACTTGGAAATCTTCACAGTGTGATGCTTTGGGACCTTCAGTTCTTTTTTATTTTTACTTCATTGAGTACATTTCTACCTAGTAAGCTTTCAATAGTAATTTCTGTAACATCTACCTGGAATTTTAAATCACTCTGATAGTAAATCACTCTTCTAAAGCTAGACTCCATGGAATTAGAATTATCTCTTTTCACCAAACTATCTTTCTGTTTCCCTAGATTTAAAACTAATATTGAACAATGAATTACTAAGATCTATACGAATAATACTTCAACTATATTGGTGAAATTACAAAAGGAGAAACAATCATATGATTATTATAACAGGGTCTTACCTATGAAGATTAAAACCTAGGGTGTTTTATGAGTCATTTCCTGTTTTTTTAAGACTATAATTATGATTCATGTTAATAACTGTACAAAACATCACCAGTTTTACATCTTCAACCTTAAGATTTCAGCAGTAAGAATGTGTAATACTGGAGCTACACCATTGTGCAATATTGTCCTTTAAGCAGACAACTTCCATCTTCATAATAAGAGCTTTGTCAGCTTGGAAAATGTCATCACAGCTGGGTTTCTTGGCTGTTGACATTCTCTCCCTGGAAGGGTGGAGAGGATCACTGGTACCCCACAGAAGTATCAAGCCACTCCTCCCGTTCATGTTTACCAATTCTGCCCTAACCCCAAATGTCTTCTGGGTCAACAAGAAGAGACAGAGGATAAAAGCAGAGCGTGTCTAAGAGACAGAAGACTATCTATCAAGCTATGGGTGTTCCATTATCCATGTCAGTTAAAAATTTCCAGTGCAGAAGCTTTGGGCTAGCCCACGATGCCACAATTAAATTATTAATTGGTATTATTCTGGAATTAAGCAAAATGAGATCATTGGATCTCTGGTGTGAAATGTGGTGGAATTATACTCTTATACTCTAAGTTATTGTAATTATCATGGGAGAAGGTAGTAGATATTGTCCACCTGTTCCCTTCGGAATGAATACTAGCAACATGCTTTAATGTGCTACCCTGTCAGTCCTCTGTTCTCCATCTGTGGAATAGCAACCTGAGTTTGTATTATACCATGCATAACAAATTATATTGAAGTGAAATGAATTATTCTATATAATTTACAAGATTATCAAGACATCCTGGCCTGTGTTCCCTTTATGTAAATTAGAACAGATACATCAAAATTATTTTATTTTTGACACCAGTTTTAAAGTAGGTGGAATTTCAATATCCAAACTTAAACAAATAAGAATAAAATACGTTTATTTAAAAGTGTTCATGTATTTGTAATTTTTTGATGTTGCTTAAATCTATTAAACATACTAGTTTTTTAATTTTATTTATTTTTATTTTTTAAAAAACTTTTTAAAATTAATTTTATTTATTTCTGTATGTGTATGAATGTACTGTCTGCATGCAAGTTTGTGCACCCGTGTCGTGCAATGCCGCGGAGGTCAGAAGAGGGTCTTGGATTCCCATGGAACTGGAGTTCTCCTGGAATTGGAGTTTCAGACGGTTCTCAGCCGCCATGTGGGTGCTGGGGATCGAACCCAGGTCCTCTGCAAGAGCGGTCGGCTCTCTTAACCACTAGGCCATCTCTCCAGCCCCAATTTTATTTATTTTTATATGTGTACGAATGTACGGTCTGCATGTAGGGTTGTGCGCCCCTGTCCTGCAATGCCACGAGAAGTCAGAACAGGGTGTTGGATTCCCCTGGAACTGGAGTTAAAGACGGTTCTCAGATGCCATGTGGGTGCTGGGGATCGAACCAGGGTCCTCTGCAAGAGTGGTCGGCGCTCTTAACCACTAGGCCATCACGCCAGCCCCTAAACATACTTTTTTTTTAAATAATTAAATTTCATATTATAATTACAGAGAGGAATTTTATTTGAGAAAAAAATTACGTGAACAAGTGAACTACATTGTACATGAGGTTTAGCAATTTCTGACAGAGGCTTTAAATAAGTAATCTCTATCTTTTACTGCCAGTGGTATTCTGTAAAGTTTGCAATTTTAAAGCACATACTGAAAGACAGTATTTAAAAAATATGTACCCAAGTAATTCTTATTAAAATGTTTGAAGGGCTGGAGAGATGGCCTAGAGGTTAAGGGCGCCGACTGCTTTTGCAGAGGACCCGGGTTTGATCCCCAGCACCCACATGGCGGCTGCGAACCGTCTGAAACTCCAGTTCCAGGAGAACTCCAGTTCCAGGGGAATCCGACACCCTCTTCTGACCTCAGCGGCATTACACGACACAGGTGCACAAACCTACATGCAGACAGTACATTCATACACATAAAAAATAAATATATTTTTTTAATTAAAAAAATGTTATTTGAAAACTTCATATATACATATAAGGTGTATTCACCAAATCTTTCTGTCCCTCCTTACAATGCCTCCCCTGTCCTCAATACCAGTTTTCTCTTTTAATTCCAAGTACTATTTTTTTAAATACATCATGTCCACTTAGTGCTGTTAGTATGCGTTTGGACTTAAAACTCTACTGGAGCATAGATACCCTCTTAGTGGTCACATCACTGAAGAAAACTTACTCTTCCTCGCTTGCAGCCATCAATTGGCAATAACTCCTCAGGCAGAGGACTTCATAAGCCATGCCCCATCCATTTTGGGATTTTAGCTGGTTGATCTGGTGTACATACTGTGCATTCACTCACAGTCCTTTTGAATTTTTGGATCCAACATCTATGTTCTGTCCAGCAAATATTGGTCCATAGCAGGTGTCTAGTACCTTTGGCTCTTACAGTGTTTCTACCTCCTCTTTCTTGATGAACCTTTAATCATTGGGAGTACATATTTTATACATGTTTCATTTAGTGCTGAACACCTCAGTATTCTCTTCACATTAGTTAGTTGTGGGTCTCTTTGCTAACTTGTACAAGAGTTACAACAGCTATAAGAATCTTATTAGTTTTAGGCAATTTACTAATATATTAATATAAAGATTAGTACTGAGCAGTCAGTCTATTACTTTGTAAGTTTTGTAGGACAATAGTATTATATTATCCTGTAAAAGTCTGTGGCCTAGCCAGCCATGGGATTTTTGTGTAGTTACTGATAGCAAATTTGAGTTCTGTCTTGGGACCAAAGTTTACATCCACTCAGAAAGTGCTTTGTTAATGTCATACTCCCATTTTTAACACTGTCATATATTGCCTGAATAATTATTATTGTACTTTACAAGGTTCAAAGCTGGGTAAGACTGTTGATTATTTCTAGCATCTAGTAGATTGCATAGGAATTTCCAGGTCTTTGAAGCCTATCCTATACAGATAAAGATTTCAGGACACTACCAGCCTGTTTCATCCATGTTTTGTGAAGTATGTGGTGTCATCAACAATAGGGCATCAAGTTCTGGAGGGAAACCACAAAATTGCCAGTGGCCTGAAATGTTTGAGGGGGCAACTATCATACCCCACTGGCCAACAATTCCATAGGAAATAATCTATACCTGTGCATTTGGATTTTTATTTGGGACCATAAGGTGTCCATCTGTTATAGGATAGGATAACTCCATTTAAATTACACACACACACACACACACACACACACACACACACACACACACGGATGTTTTTCCAGTAGTAGGTTTCCATATGGCATTTGTAAATGTCCTCAGTGTCCCAGCACTCAGACATTCAATCCATTATCCATTATCCTTCTTAACTATTAATGTTCTATTATTCTCTTACCCCTCATACCAAATGGAATCAATCCCCTTCCCTTGAAATCAGATAATTTTTGAACAACAGGCTAATAGTATATAAATTATGTTGTTATTCAGACATTAATGTGAAGTGAAAAAATAAATTAAGATGGAAATTCCATTAATAACTTGTTTATAAAATATAATGTTCAGTATGTTTAAAAATGGACCACAACTTATTTATAATACAATACCTAAATTTTCAACTATAAGAATATAGAAACTAACTTAAAATTATATTAAAGTATCTCAGACCTATCATTTTGAAAAAAGTCAAGAATTTCTTATATATCTCAAAATTAAAGTTCAGACAATTAAAATAAAGGCAGATGAATACAAATAAAGGTAAGATAAACTTTATCACATTTAAATTCCATCAAGAATTTAGGTCATATTGAAGAAGCTGAAAACTTCTTTCAGGGAAGATAGGACATATAAAAATAATTTATATACTAGTATTCATTCAGCATATATACATGAATATATATCTGTACTTATGTTATATATAAGCATATACACACATTTCAGACCTGAATTTTATTAACAAAATGTTAGTTATTAAAATGTTAAAACAGACATTTGAAATTAGAGGTGACAGTTTAAGTTCTCTACATACCATTGACTTGTTTACCTAAAACTGAGGGAGGAAGATTTTTAATCATGAGAATCTCACCTTAATAAAATTTTCTTAAGCTATTTATAGCTAAAAGTTTTTTTGGCTCTCTTGTATTTTTATATTTCTTCTTTTGAAAAGACAAACTGCATCATGATGTCAGAACCAAGGTGGAATTTTTTTTTCAGAGTGGTGAAGAAAAGGTAATTCAAGTTTATTATCACTGTGTTTACAAACGTTTAAAAGAGTAAAATAGATCAAAGACCTCAAAGTGAAACCCCAAACTCTGAAGTCGATAGAAGAAAAAGTTGGCAGCAGACTACAAGACATAGGCATAGGAAAAGACTTCCTAAATCAGAGAGCAGTTGCGCAAGAATTAAGGTCAATTGACAAATGGGACCTCATTAAACTCAGAAGCTTCTGTACATCAAAAGAAACAATCAAGGAATGTAAACTCTTACAGTCACTATGGAAAACAGTATGGAGAACCCTTGGAAGACTTGGAATGAACTTGCCACCTGAACCAGCCATACCACTCCTAGGCATGCACATTCAAGACTCACCCCACTGCAGAGATATATGCAAGGCCATGTTTATTTCAGCTCTCCTCACAATAGCAAGGAGCTGGAACCAACCCAAATGCTCCTCAACTGATGAGTGGATAGAGAAAATGCGGTACATCTCCATAATGGAATTCTATGCAGCAGTAAAAAAAGATGACATCATGAGCTTTGCAGGAAAATGGCTGGTGCTAGAGGACATCATGCTGAGTGAACTAACAGTCCCAGAAAATCAAACGATGAATAGTATCCCTCATCTGTGGATGCTAGTGCCAATTACCTAGTTGTAAGTATTTCTTGTGCACGGCCCTTTGAGCTTTTGTTCAAAGCAGTTGGGAGTGATGCATATTGGAATCAACAACAACAACAACTACTACTACAGAAAGACTGCATCAAAGAACTGACTGAAACAGTGAACTTCTGCTCAAAACAGTCAACTTCCACTTGGAGAATAATGAGAAAGACTGAGAACGAGATGAAAAGCATGTTTGGCAGAATGCATGAGCTCTGGTGGGGTGGGGGGATAGGGTGGGGGACATGGGTCTAGATTTGATAAAAAATATAAATAAATAAATAAATAAATAAATAAATAAATAAATAAATAAATAAATGGTAAAATAAAACCTAAAAGTATTCAAGTGACCTTCTATTTTTTTTTGGTTCTCCTATTAATTATAGAATTCTGTTCATTCTTAGTTACCTCAGTTCAGATGAAAAGAACAGCTCAGTCTCTCTGAGTTATTACTGCCTTTTCAGTTGCACATGTAAAATATCTTCATTCCAAACCCCCATGTATACAGGTTAGGAAATTCTTGGTACATCATAGTTTCATAGTTTTAAACTTACCTACTTTTAAGATTTGGTCCAATACCAATTGAAGTTATTAAATCATAAACCTGGTAACAATTATTATTTCTTTTTTGGTCTTTTCGAGACAAGGACTCCCTGTAGCCCCAGCTGTCCTGGAATTCGCTCTGTAGACCAAGCTGGCCTTGAACTCACAAAGCTCCACCTGCCTCTGCCTCCCAAGTGCTGGGATTAAAGATGTGTACCACCACACCCGGCAACAATCACTATTTCTATTAGTTGTGTCAATAAACTCTTAAGAACACATTTATCTCCTGTTTATTCTTGGATTTTTCTTTCATGAGCAGGGCTGTATTTAGGTATAGTGATTTTTTTTCCTTCTATTATGCTATGACCTTGTGAATTTCTAAAGCTAATAATATTTAGTGCTGCCTATCTTTGTAAATATCAGTGCCATAATCTATTTAAGCTTTTATAATTTAAAATAATTTTAAATACAAAAGAACTTTTCCATGAGATGGACTCCTCTATACTATTCAACCAATTATTGTTAAGAATTATACATAATTATAGAGAAATATTAAGATTAGAAGAATAGCTTTGAAACAATATGTGGACTGGACTTTTATACTGTACAGTCTCCTTTATAAATTTAAGCAATTAATATCATTGAAGAAAATAATTATTTCACCCTGACAAGAATGCTTTTTGTCTCATCTCCTTCTAACCATACACATCACTTTTCTGCAGCCCCTATCTCCACCTTTAAACATTTAATAAGCTCTTTTTTTCTATTTCTATAAATTAGCCCTTTTATTAATACATAAATGGTTTCATCATATATGATCTTTGGAGATTACTTCTTTCTACTAATGATATGTCCTTAAGATCATTTAATCTTGTTCTTTTTTAAGTTAATTTTTATTGAGCTCATTTCATACAACATTTCTTAATCAAATTTAGATTCATTCCCTCATCCATGACCCCCCTTATCCCCCCCTGCCCCCTGCCAGAGATCATGGATTCTGTCATATATTTTAAGTACTGTCTTGCATCTTTTCCTCAGTCTTTTGTATCCTTTTCAATGCACAAGTTTACTGTTTTGCCCACTTCTTTGAATAGGTTTTTCTGTCTCTTTTTGTTCCCTTTAATTTTATATTATTTCTGAAATATGCATATAAGCACTCCACACATAATTCAAAATTATGAATTCTTAAAATAAACTATAGGTTAATTCCAAAACACATTTAGAAATTCACATTTTAACAGTAAAGTTGTATGCAGTAAAAAAAAAGTATGTTTACATTCTTTCTTTTCATTTTTTAGTCTATGAATACATATCTTCTATCCATATGTGGTAATTGCAATGTGTGAATACAAGTGGTAGGACAAATATAGACCCCATTAAGAGATTCACATTATAATAGCATGGTTGCTTTCAGATACAATGAAATATAATAATAACGTTGCTCACTTTGCCTGCTAACTGGGGATTTGATGTTAGCATCCACAAATAAGGGAAACCATTTGCCTTTTTTTTTTTTTCTGGGACTGTGTTACTTCATTTAGCATAATGGATTCAAGTTTTATCCATTTACCTGCAAATTCATGGTCATCTTTCTTTATCACTGAATAGAATTCAATTGTGTAGATTTACCAAATTTTTGTTATCCAGTCATCAGTTGAGGGGCATTTGGATTGATTCCAGCTCTTTGCTATTGTGAAGAGAGCTGAATTAAACATAGCTGTGCATGTATCTTTGTTGTAGGATGGGTCTTATGGGTATATACCCAGGAGTTGTATGGCTGGGTCAGGTGGTAGGCTCATTTTGAGTCATTTAAGGCTTCTCTACACTGCTTTCCACAGTGTTTGTATCAGTTTACATTCCCACGAGCAGTGGATGAGTGTTCCCCTTTACCCACAACCTCTCCAGCATTTGGTGTCTTTTGTTTTCTTGATCTTGGCTAGTATTATTGTAGTGAGATGATACCTTAGTGTGGTTTTAATTTGCATTTCCTTAATTATTAACGATGTTGAGCACTTTTTAAGATGTTTCTCAGCCATCTTTACTTCCTTACTAGTGAAGTCTCTGCTCATCACTTTGCTTCATCTTTTGAGTAGGTCATTTGATTTCTCATTTTTATTTTATTTTATTTTATTTTATTATTTTTTATGTGTATGAGTGTATTGTCTGCATGTAGGTTGGCCCACCCATGTCATTCAATGCTGCGGAGGTCAGAAGAGGGCGTCGGATTCCCCTGGAACTGGAGTCAAAGAAAGTTCTTACCTGCCATGTGGGTGCTGGTTATCAAACCTGGGTCCTCTGGAAGAACAGTTGGTGTTATTAACCGCAAAACCATCTCTCCAACCCCTTTATTTCTTCTTTGTTTTTTTAAATAGTTTCTATATTCTGGATATCAATGCTCTGGCAGATGTATCAGTGCTGTATCCCACTCTGTGGGTTTTCTCTTCACTTCCTTGATTGTTTCTTTAGCTGTACAAAAGCTTTTCAGTTTGATGAGGTCCCACTTGTCAGCTGTCATTCCTATTTTTTGTGCAGCTACTCTTTGATTTCTTTTCACACGAGAGATTAATCTTTGAATCTGCTTTAAGCCTCTGTCCTCTATACAGCCTCCTATGCTATATCTCCATAGAATTTAACTCTTTTCCCATGAGAGATTAATCTTTGAATTTGCTTTAAGTCTTTGTCCTCTATATGACAAGCTTTGGTACATCTCTAGGGAATTCTTCCCTTGAGAGTCTTTTTAAACTGTCTCTTTCCCTAACCACTAGCACTTCCTATCTCTCTTTATCATGGGTAACAAACAGACATGTGTCAAAAAGACCCACAAGTTAAGAGAATAAAATCACTCCTAAAGAGTCCAGGAGTTAAAATTTCCATGATTGAAGCTGCTTCCTTTTGGAGTGAGTCTCTTAATATTGCCCCGTGGATGTCCCCTGCAGACTTGAAGTTCAGAATCTTGGACTCCCATGGCACAGAACACTAGAGAGTGAGAAAATGCTCTGAAATCTCTCATGTTCTTGCCACTTCTAGCTGCGGTGAGACAATGATTAGGGCCTTCGCACCAAACCACGCCCGGAAAGGAAAACAACAAATTTAAATTGCAAACCTCCTCCTCCCAAGAACCTGCTAAAATTCTCCTTGAGATCCCCAATAAAATTCACTCTGAAAGCCCCCAAGCTTCAGACCCAGTAAAAATAGAACAGGATAATAAAAACATCCAAGTGTATAGCCTTAACCTTTCCACTAGTTATCAGCCACTCCCTGTCAAGAGGCCAGAAACATCTTCAGCCTTTTCCCTCTCTGCTACAGAAAACCTGTGCCAGATTAGGGATTACCCAGATCTTCAATTACAGTCATACCCTGTTAATTTAGCTCCAACTCGGGGTTGCCCTCTAAACTGGTACCTGTACCAGGCAAGTGAGTTAAAAGAACTCAGGCAAGCAGTCAGAGAGGCTGGCATTCAGGCACCTTGGACAAAATCCATTCTCCAGAGCTTTTGCACTTCTTTTAACACCCCACAGGACTAGAGAGATATCTGTAGATCTGCACTCCCAGGTCTGCTATTTTTACAATGGGAAGCACTATACAGAGACAAATGTCTCCAACAGGTTTGGAGAAATCAAGGGCAACCTAACATACACTGGGGTTAGGAGCAGTTCTTTGGAGAAGGAGGTTTTAGCCTAAGGAAGCAACAGGAATGATTGGCCCCAGGGTACTTCCACCAGGTCCGCCTTTGCACCATACAGGCCTGGGATAGAATTACACCACCCACTGAATCCCAGGCCAGTTCATTATTATTTCATAGGCAAAAACCTGAGGAACCCCTATCTGACTTTATCTTAAGAACTAAAAGCAGCCTAGCGAGGAAGATCCCCAATTTTATAGCCAGAGAGTTACTCCTCAAAAGTAGTGTTTGGGAGGGAATGAATTCTGAGTGCAGGCAAGCATGCCAGGGCTTAAAAGATGACCATTATGACAGACGTATAGTGGCAACTCAGGATGTGGGCACAGCCTCCCACAAAGCTAATTACCTAGCTAAAGCCCCAGCAGCTGATGTCACCACAAATGAAAAATGTTTTAACTGTGGAGACAGAGGTCATTGGAAAAGACAGTGCCTGAAACCACCCGTCTCTCCCAGAGGGCCTCCTGAATGCCCCCCCACTCATTCTATGCCCCCGGTGTAAAAAATGATATCATTGGAGGAAAGACTGCCACTCAAACTACGGTAAAGATGGAAAAAAATTGCCACCTTTAAACTCCTAGACAGGCAGCCCCTAGCCCAGGGAAGAAAAGGGGAAAAAGAGTCAGTGCATGCCCTCAGGGCAGCACCTATTTCAGAAGGCTCACATCCTGNCATGTCATTCAATGCTGCGGAGGTCAGAAGAGGGCGTCGGATTCCCCTGGAACTGGAGTCAAAGAAAGTTCTTACCTGCCATGTGGGTGCTGGTTATCAAACCTGGGTCCTCTGGAAGAACAGTTGGTGTTATTAACCGCAAAACCATCTCTCCAACCCCTTTATTTCTTCTTTGTTTTTTTAAATAGTTTCTATATTCTGGATATCAATGCTCTGGCAGATGTATCAGTGCTGTATCCCACTCTGTGGGTTTTCTCTTCACTTTCTTGATTGTTTCTTTAGCTGTACAAAAGCTTTTCAGTTTGATGAGGTCCCACTTGTCAGCTGTCATTCCTATTTTTTGTGCAGCTACTCTTTGATTTCTTTTCACACGAGAGATTAATCTTTGAATCTGCTTTAAGCCTCTGTCCTCTATACAGCCTCCTATGCTATATCTCCATAGAATTTAACTCTTTTCCCATGAGAGATTAATCTTTGAATTTGCTTTAAGTCTTTGTCCTCTATATGACAAGCTTTGGTACATCTCTAGGGAATTCTTCCCTTGAGAGTCTTTTTAAACTGTCTCTTTCCCTAACCACTAGCACTTCCTATCTCTCTTTATCATGGGTAACAAACAGACATTTGTCAAAAAGACCCACAAGTTAAGAGAATAAAATCACTCCTAAAGAGTTCAGGAGTTAAAATTTCCATGATTGAAGCTGCTTCCTTTTGGAGTGAGTCTCTTAATATTGCCCCGTGGATGTCCCCTGCAGACTTGAAGTTCAGAATCTTGGACTCCCATGGCACAGAACACTAGAGAGTGAGAAAATGCTCTGAAATCTCTCATGTTCTTGCCACTTCTAGCTGCGGTGAGACAATGATTAGGGCCTTTGCACCAAACCACGCCCGGAAAGGAAAACAACAAATTTAAATTGCAAACCTCCTCCTCCCAAGAACCTGCTAAAATTCTCCTTGAGATCCCCAATAAAATTCACTCTGAAAGCCCCCAAGCTTCAGACCCAGTAAAAATAGAACAGGATAATAAAAACATCCAAGTGTATAGCCTTAACCTTTCCACTAGTTATCAGCCACTCCCTGTCAAGGGGCCAGAAACATCTTCAGCCTTTTCCCTCTCTGCTACAGAAAACCTGTGCCAGATTAGGGATTACCCAGATCTTCAATTACAGTCATACCCTGTTAATTTAGCTCCAACTCGGGGTTGCCCTCTAAACTGGTACCTGTACCAGGCAAGTGAGTTAAAAGAACTCAGGCAAGCAGTCAGAGAGGATGGCATTCAGGCACCTTGGACAAAATCCATTCTCCAGAGCTTTTGCACTTCTTTTAACACCCCACAGGACTAGAGAGATATCTGTAGATCTGCACTCCCAGGTCTGCTATTTTTACAATGGGAAGCACTATACAGAGACAAATGTCTCCAACAGGTTTGGAGAAATCAAGGGCAACCTAACATACACAGGGTCTTCCTGTGGCTTATAACACCGCCTAACCATTAAAGGATGTAAGCTTGTGGCATCAGCCATGGGTTATTCCTCCAAGGAGAGAGCCAATAGCCAATTAGATTTGGGATATACAGACATACGGCTGCCACTGCTGCACAGTATTTCCAGGCAGATGAGGTGTAGCTGGTGCTGACAGAGGCGAGGTTTTTTAAATATTTGACAGATACGGGGGCAGATAGAACCATTATAAAACACCAAAAAAAAAAAAATCCCCTGGCTGGCCCTTGCTCCCAGAACCTAAACTTCTAGGAATAGCAGGGCCCTCACGGTCTTACATAACTAAAAATATTTACACCTGGGAAGACCCTGATGGAAACACGGTTCCGAATTGGCCATTAATAGCACCCACTAATATCAATCTGCTAGGGTGACACATTTTAGAAGTTTTGGATGTAGTTATTGTCACTCCAAATGAGAAGAACCATGCCTAGACAGACCATTTAACTGGGGGGAGATGCCTCCATCATCTCAGCAAGAAGCACCCCCAATCCTGAGGGTCACTGCAGAGTATTCTCCCCCTCATTTGGACTGGAAGTCAGAGGATCCAGTCTGGATTGAGCAGTGGCCCTTACCAGGGGAGAAATTACAAGCTCTCCAAGACTTAGTCAAGGAACAATTTTAATTAGGACTCATCCATCCATCTCACAGTCCCTGGAACACCCCTGTGTTTGTCATTAAATAGGCAACAGGATGTTGGTGTCTCTTACAAGACCTGTGAGCCATTAACAGAACTACACATGTATGGGGGTCACTGAAGAGGGGTCTCCCCGTTCCCTCTGCTACTCCAGCTAACACCCCTCTGCTAGCCTTAGATATAAAAGACTGTTTTTTTTCCACTCCCCTTCCATGCTGAGGATTGCAAGTAGTTCGCTTTCTCAGTATCCAGCAACTCATTACGAGTGGACTGTCCAGCCACAAGGCATGGCCAACAGCCCAATGATCTGCCAAGTGGCAGTAGTAGTGGCTCTTAAACCCCATATGGAACAAGGTCTGCAAATCTTCCATTATATGGACAACGTTTTAGTTTGGGACAAATCATCAACTGACCCAGCAACTTTAAAGGACAGGCTTGTACCATCCTTAGAAGCTTTTGGATTTAAAATAGTCCATACTAAGGTTCAAATGATTCCCCCAATTCATTTCCTAGGCACTGAAATTTCTCTCACAGCAGTGAGAACTCTCAAACTTGTACTCTCCCTTCCTCCCAAACTCACACTAGCATCCCTTCAGTCCTTCCTAGGAAATCTTAACTGGCTCTGCCATGGCTGTCCATCCCCACCCCAAGCTACAGCCTCTCTTTGATCTTCTTTAAGGTGAAAGGAACCCAGCTTTCAGGAGAAAGTTCACAGCAGAAGCCTCAGGATCTCTGACTGAAGTCAACCTAGCTCTCCAGAGCATGGCTTTAGCACGTTACACACCCTCCCTTCCTGTGCAGTTGCTTATTTTTAACACTACCCCCATGCCTGCAGGGGCCCTTTACCAATTCAGCGGAGTAGTAGAGTGGCTGCACATGCCCATAGGGGAACTCCCCGACTGTTAACTGAAATGGATTCTTTAGTTGCTATGGTAAGAAATGGGAGGGAACGTTCCCTGCAGACACTGGGGATGAGCCGGATGTCATAATGACACACTTTTACCTCCTGGATATCCATTGGCTGATGGGAAATAATGTTCATATAGCTGTAAGTCTCATGGGATTTCCAGGACAGATAGAAAATCACTACACTAATGACAGGTGGGTCTCTGCTCTCCCATTGCTAAACTGGCTTCCTCCCCATCTGTGAAAACAGATGCAGGCCACATCTGTTTTCACAGATGGAGGGAAGCGAGGGGCTGCAGCCATCATTTATGACACCCTGGACCAAGCCCCTCATATCTTGTTTCACCCACTCCCTGACTATTCCCCACAGTACAGAGAACTCTATGCTGTATATTTAGCTCTCAAAGAAACCAACAGGCCTCGTATTCTCTTCTCAGACAGTATCTATGTCATCAGTCTGCTGCCTTGGCTATCCAGATCCTTTTATTAGACAAAAATCCCCTATCATTGCAGTTGCATCCCTTTTACAGAGTAGGAGTCACCTCCTCTTCATACAGCACATCCATGCCCACAGCTTCCTACCAAGACCTCTCTCTGAAGACAACTCTCTTGCAGACCGAGTCTCCTCTACAGGGGTTTATGTCATATCCCTCTCTGAAGCAGAAAAGCTCCACTCCCTCACCCATGTTAACCTGAAAGACCTCCAAGTTTGCTTTCCAAAAATTCCTTCCACCCAACTTCAGGGAATCCTTAGAACTTGTTCATCCTCTTCTACTCTAGTTAAAACACCAGTGCTACAGGTTTTGGGAATTAACCCCAAGGTATTGAAGGCCAATGTACTCTGGCAAACCTATATTACACACATGGCTTCTTTTGGAAAACAAAAATATGTATTTGCCACCACAGACACTTATTCCAGATTCATCAGGGCTACTCCCCATACAGGAGAGAAAGCCAAGGACCTCACTGCCCACCTACTTTATACCTTTGCTATCGTGGGGATACCCAAACAGATTAAAATGGACAATGCTAGCTCTCACTTTAAATCATTTTGTCAATTATGGAATATTGCACATCATACAGGTATCCCTCATAACCCATAGGGACAAGGTATCATAGAACAGACCCATCGGGTCCTAAAAAATCAATTATTAAAACAAAAGGCAGGGAAATACCCTCCTAACATCCAGCTGGCAATGGCATTGGCAACTCTAAACCTCTTTAAAATTTACAGAGATTCAGTGTCCATCTATAGTCAAATATTGGCAGACACCCAGCACTGTTCCTCAAATACTTGTCAGATGGAAAGACCCCCTTACACAATCAATGGAAAGGATCGGATCCACTATTAACAACTGGGAGGGGCTTTGCTTGCATCTTCCCACAGGGTCATGTGAGACCCATTTGGATTCCAGCCAGAAATGTTAGATTCATTCCCGCCGACCAAAAAGATGGCAGGCCTGTCGCTCTGGAAGAAACTTGAACAACCCCTCACTTCTGCAAATTCCATGTGTACTCCCTCTGCACCCCTGTCTGCCATCCTTTTAGCTGTTCTCATAATAGTTCAAACTAACTCTGTCTCTGCCCAGCCCATGAACAGACGTCTGACCTGGACCCATGTCTGGTGATTTTTGTCAGAAAAAGTTGGGAAGGAAGAAATCATGTAATTGGAACCAGCGACTGTCCTTTGAAAAGGTGCAGCTAAGCAATCACAATTACTGTGCTTCCCAATTCCACCACTACCTCTCTGGCACCCTTTATAGGTTTCCCCCATCTTAACAAAGGACAGTGTTTGCAGATTCTGGTCTTGCATGTTGGAGAGGGTTTGCAGCCCAAGAAGTCTGTTTCAAATCCAAAATAACCAGTTTAAAATCAATATACAGGACCCCTGGAGTGAGTACTGGAGAGCTGGAGTACAGGGAAAACACTACCCTTATATCAACACCTGGTACCCGATGGCAGATATCCATATCTCACCAGCTTGTTGTATCTCCTGAACCGATCCTCACTCAATCCCACATTCTGTTACAGTAGTCCATAATGGAAGGAAGGCTGCAGTCCACTGTTACATGGCTTCAGTACATTGATTACACCACCCATCCTAATGTCTCCCAATGTTTTTTCTGTGAATCCCTCACAGGCCCTCTTTTCACTGCTGTCCCCTCTAACACCTCTTTACAGGAATCTGCCTCCGTGGAGAAAGAGCCAGTGTTTCACGGCATTCTTCTCTTCAACCTACTCATTACACTTCGTATTTGTTTAGTAAGAGCTGCAGCAGCCCCAGACCCCAGATGTCTCTGAAGTGTCCCTTGCGATAGGACACTGTGTTTCAAATCACCACTCTTTCTCTGGTGTGATGGCACTGTATCCCTCTGTGCAAATGCTACTTGTTCTGGAATATGTTTGCCCGTAATTATCACCCTTCAGCTCTTCCTTTATGAAAAGGAGGAAGTCACTTGGATGCTGCAGCTGGACCCAGACCATCAAAAGAGAGAGATTTTCATCCTGATTCTAGTCAGCCTAGGGATCACTCTCTCCATGACAGCAATGGGAACTGCGGACGGAGCCCCAGCGCAGGTTTACAGCATGGAAGCGGACTTCCAAACTAAGCTTGATGAAACAATGGCGTCCACAATGAACAGCCTTGAATCGCTCCAGAGGCAGATAACTTCCTTGGCCAAGGTGGTGATGCAGAACCAGTGAGCCCTGGACTTGTTACCTGCAGAAAATAGGGGAACCTGCATGTTCCTGGGAGAAGAATGCTGTTTTTATTTAAATAACTCTGGTATTGTCAAGCAAAATGTTAAAACCCTAAAAAACCTCAGGAAAGAACTCCATGATAGCTACTCCCCACAATTTTCTGTCCCATGGTTTTTCAACTCCTGATCTCCTGGCTACTTCCTTTACTGGGACTCATTTTCACCCTAGGAATTCTCCTATCATACCCTGCGTCCTCTGGTTTATCAAAAACCGAATCAATACACTCACTGAAATTGCAGCCAAGACTGTTCTAGTCCAATACCAGGCTGTTCCAGGGGGACTCACTAGAGGACCTTGACATTACTGCTCCATTTTAATTAAAAAACAAAGGTGAGTTAGAGATGGCCGAGAAACATCTTAAGAAGTGTTCAACATCTCTGATAATTAAGGAAATGCAAATTAAAACCACTCTGAGATACCACCTTACTCCAATAAGACTGGCTAGGATCAGGAACATTAATGACACCAAGTGCTGGAGAGGTTGTGGGGAAAGGGGAACACTCATCCATTGCTGGTGGGAATGTAAACTTGTACAGCCACTATGGAAAGCAGTGTGGAGAACCCTTAGAAGACTCAAAATGAGCCTTCCATTTGACCCAGTCATACCACTCCTGGGTATATACCCACAAGACACAACTTACTGCAAAGATACATGCACAGCTATGTTTATTGCAGCTCTGTTCACAATAGCAAAAAGCTGGAACCAGCCCAGGTGCCCCTCAACTGACGAGTGGATAGAGAAAATGTGGTACATGTATACAATGGAGTTCTATGCAGCAGTAAAGANTCTCTCTCTCTGCCTTCTAAGTGCTGGGATTAAAGTCAGCAATACCACACTGGACACTATACCTACTTTTTTTTTATACTGCTGAATTTCAAGAATGGTGCAAAACACAAAACACCCTTAATCCACACAAGATTTTAACACTTTTTTTTCTATAGACTTATGTCCTTTGTGAGAAATAATCACACTGGGTATACAACTTAGAACTATGATACTGTAGCAATTAAGAATTCTATAGAAACTGCATCTTGCACAGATTGCCCAAGTAAAGAAAGGAATTTTTTGGTCTTTTATTCAGAATAGCTTCACAAAATGCCAAGGATTAAACTCAACCAATGAAGTAAACTACCTCTACAGTGAAAATTTTTGAACACTAAAGTCTTTGAAGTAGACACCAGGAAGAATTACAATTGTGAAAATGACTATATTACCAAAAGCAACTTACAGACTCAATGTAATTCTCATTAAAATCCTATTACCATGCATCACAAAATTTAATCCATCCTAAATTCCATATTGAAACACAAAATGCTCCAGAGACCTAAAATTTTGTTTTGTAGAATAAGCAATGAAAGAAGTATCACAATACCCAATCTCACATTATTAATAGAGCCATTGTAGCATCATGGAACTGGCAAAATTACAGAAATTACAGACCAATGGAATAGAGTAGGTAAAAAAATTCTCACAGTTACAGCCATTTAATTTTAACAAATCTGTCAAAAAAGTGCACTGGAAAGGGATACAGCCTCTTCAACTGTTGGTCCTGGGAAAACTGGATATCTACCTGTAGAAGAATGAAACTCATTGTGTATCTGTCACATTGTACAAAACTTACTCAAAATGGTTAAAGACTTTAATACAAGACTTGAAGCTCTGAAGCTGCTACAGGAAGGCAAGATACAGGTATAGGTAAGGATCTTCCTTCTGTAAAGAACACCAATAGCTCAGAAAATAACACTAAGACTGACAAGTGAAATTGCATGAAATATAAAAAGTTTCTGCTCAGTAAAGAAAACAATCAAGAGACAGCTTTCAGAATGTCAGAGAAACCTTTGCTAGGTATACATCTGATAGAAGATTACTATGTACAATATATAAAGAACTAGAAAACTGCCTAAGAACCAAACAATCCAGTTAATACATGGATTAGTGAAATGAGTAGACAGTTCTCAAAAAAATGAAGCAGAAGTGGTCTATAAATAATTCAAAAATGTTCAATATCTGTAGTTAATAGAGAAATGAAAATTAAAAGTACTTTGAGACACCATCTCACTCATTCAGAATGTCTATCACCAAGAGAACAAATGACAAAAAACGTTGGCCATACAGCAAATCAAACTGAGGGCTAGAGAGATAGCTCAGTTGGTAAAGTGCTTGCTGTGCAAGCATTAGTACCTGCATTCTATTTCTAGAACCCATATAAAGATATCCAAGTGCTGGGCATGGTGGCACATGCCTTTAATCCCAGCACTTGGCAGACAGGCAGGTGGATCTCTGTGAGTTCAAGGCCAGCCTGGCCTACATAGTGAGTTCCAGGACAGCTGGATATACAGGGAGACTCTGTCTCAAAATCACACACAAAAAAATCCATGCATAGTTCCATATGTTTATAGTCTCAGTGCTGGAAAGTAGAACAGGGAGTTTCTGGACTTACTGTCCAGCCAGTCTAAACTAATAGGAGAGACCCAGCACAGTGAGAAACACACAGTGGGGTACACACACACACACACACACACACACACACACAAGGATAAGATAGATGATATTGGAGGAATGGCATCTCCAGGTAGACTTCTGACCTCCATGCACATGAAGGTGCACCTACATGTGCACAAAATATTTTTTTTCTCTTATACCATGTCAGAATGGGATAAAACTAAAAATAATTATCAAAGAAACTATGGAAACATGAAAATTGAACAATTAACGTTTTAACATTTTTATTTCCTGTGTCAAAGGGTATTAACTGCAGGTATCTAAGTGCCCTTGTGTACTGTAATGATCCTGCAGGTCAGCAGAAGGAATTGGATTCCTCTGGAACTGGAGTTACAGATGGTTGTTAGCCACAAAGCAGCTACAGAGAACTGAACCTGGGTCTTCTGCAAGAGCAGCCAGTGATCTTAAACACTAAGCCATCTCTCTAGCCCCCAATTCATTTTATAAAAATATATTTTATTATTTTTATTTTATGAGTGTATTGTGTGTATGTACATAAGTGAACTGGTGTCCTGAAATTCCCATGGTGGTCAGAAAAGGACATCAGATCCCTGGAACTGGAGTTATAGACAGTGGTTAAGCACCATCTGGGCACTGGAAACCAAACCCAGGTCCTTGGCATGAGTAGCTGGTACTCTTAACCACTGAGCTCATCATGACTCTACTCCCTAAATTCATTTTGAGTCACCAGTGGATCATTGAGGAAATCTAGAGTACTAAGAAAATTCTAGCATAAAGTGAAACTGAAAGCACAGTTTATCAAAACCTTTGAGACAAGGCATAGTCAGTTCTAAGAAGACAGTATAAAGTTTATTTTTCATTTTGTCTTATGTTTATGAATATTTTGTTTTCATGTATGTAAGTGCACCTGTGTGTACAATGCCCATAGAGGTCAAAAGGGCCTCAGATCCTTTTAATCTGAAGTTTCTGGTGGGTGCTGGGATCCAAACCCAGAGCTAATTCTAGAGCAACCAGTGCTCTTTAGCACTGAGTAATCTCTCCAGCCAATAATATGAAAGTTTATAGCGATTAGTACTTACATCACAAAATTAGAGAGGTTTCAAATAAACAGCAGTGACACATATCAAAGTCCTAGACAACCTAGAACAAGGAAAAGTCACTAGGTGGAAAAATGGTAAGAATCAGCTTTGACATTTATTAACAAATAAAAAATCCAACAACAAATGTGAGTGAAGCAGAGACATGTTTCTCTGAAAATAAAACCAAGGCTGGGAGATCCTTAGCAAAATAGCCAGAGAGAATCAGCAAATATTCATAAAATTAGAGAGGAAAAGAGGGGGCATTAGAACAGATACAAAGGGAATCCAGTTTTGCCAACACCACTTGCTGAAGATGCTGTCTTTTCTCCATTGTGGCTTCTTGGCCCCCTTGTCAAATATGAGATGGCTGAAATTGTATGTGCTCAGATTTGGATCTTCGGTTTTGTTCCATTGGTCAACAGGTCTGTTTTTGTGCCAGTACCAGGCTGTTTTTATTTTTTATGAAATACCCTGTAGTATAGTTTGAAGTCTGGTTAGAGATCCCCTGTGTAGACCTTTTTCACTCAGGGTTGTTTTTGGCTATTCAGGGTCTTTTTTTTCCAAATGAGATTTAAATTTGTTTCCAAGCCTGTGAAGAAACTCTTGGGGATTTTGTTTTGGATTGCATTAAATTATAAAGAGTTTCGGTAAAATGGACTATTTACAATGTTTATTTTCCCCATCCATGAGCATGGGAGTTTTTTCCATCTTCTGATGTCTTCTTCAATTTCTTTAAAGTTTTAAAATTTTGTTTTTTAGAGGTCTTTGGTGTCTTTGGTTAGGTTTTGTTCCTAGGTATTTTATTGTTTTTGAGGCTATTGTGAGTGGGAAGCTTTTTGAATTCTTTCTCCAGTTGCTTGTTGTTGGTGTAAGAAAGGCCACTGTTTTTTAAGGGGAATTTTTGTATCGCCACTTTGCTGAAGCTGTTATGTTAATCATTTCTAGGAGTATTTTGGTGGAGTTTTTGCATCTCCTTAAGAGAATAATCATATATCAGCAAATAGGATAGTTTGACTTCTCTTTTCCAATTAGTACTCCTTTAATACTTTTTCTTGCCTTATTGCTCTAGCAAGTGTTTCAAGCACTATATTGAGAGGAGTGGTGACAGGGGCAGCCTTGCCAAGTTCCTACCTTTAAAGGGATTGTTTTCTGTCATTTCCCCATTTAGGATGATATTGGCTGTGGGTTTTCTTGTATATGGCTTTGATTACATTGAGGAATGACCCTCCAATCCAATTCCTTCTAGGACTTTAGCATGAGGGATGCTGGATTTTTCAAAGGCTTTTTCAGCATCAATTGAGATGATGGTGTTGGTTTTGTCTTTTGTTCCGTTTATGTGTTTGATGTTTATTGATTTCTATTGTTGAACCATCCCTGCATCTTAGGTATGAATCCAACTTGGTCATGATGGATGATCTTCTTGGTGGTCTGTATGTGATTTGCCATGTCCTGTTTAGAATTTTGGCATCTGTGTTCATGAGGGAGATGGGCATCTATAATTCTCCTTTTTAGTTGGATCTTTGCCTGGTTTTGGTAATAGAGTGATGCTGGCTTCATAGAAGAAATTTGGGGGATTCCCACTGATTGTATCTTCTAAACATTTCAGTAAAAATGGTTGTAGGTCTTTTTGAATGTTTTATAGAATTCTGCTGTGAAACCGTTATGGCCTTGGGCTTTTTTTAGTTGGGAGGCTCTTACTACATCCTCTATTTCTTCATATGTTATGGGCTGTTTTAAGCTGCTGATCTCTTCTTGGCCCGAGCTTTGGTGATTCTCCGGATTTAGAAATTCATCCACTTTTTCTAGGTTTTCAAACTTGTAGGGTATAGGTTTTTGAAGTTTCCCTATGAGTTTTTCTGGATCTTTTCATTCTGTTGTGATATTTCCCCTTTCATCATGGATTGTATTGATTTGGAGTTGTCAACCCCAAACTCTTGAAGGCAATAAGAAGAAAAAGTTGGGCAGCAGACTACAAGACATAGGTGTAGGAAAAGACTTCCTAAATCAGACAGCAGCTGCACAAAGAATAAGGTCAGGACGCAATTGGACAAATGGGACCTATCAAAACTGAAAAGCTTCTGTACATCAAAAAAACATCAAGGAAGTGAGAGAGAGAAATCCAAAAAGGTGGGAGGAAACCTTCACTGCAGAAACATCTGACAAAGCATTGATTTCCAGAATATATAAACTACTCAAAAAAACAAAGAAAAAAGAAAACACAAATGACCCACTCAATAGATGGAGCAAAGAACTGAACAGAGACTTCACAAAGTGAGGAATTAGAGTGTTAGAAAAAACACCTCAAAAAAGAAGTGTTCAAACATCACTAATCATTAAGGAAATACAAATGAAAACCACTTTAAGATATCATCTTACTCCAATAAGACAGTGCTAGGATCAAGAAAACAAATGATACCAAGTGCTGGAGAGGTTGTGGGGAAAGGGGAACACTCATCCACTGCTTGTGGGAATGTAAACTCTGTACAGCCACTATGGAAACAGTGGGAGAAACTTGGAAGAACTTGGAATGAACTTGCCACCCAGACCAAGCCATACCACTCCTGGGCATGTACCCTCAAGACTACACCACCAAAGAGAATAGCATGGCCATATTTAATGCATCTCTCTTCACAATAGCAAGGGGCTGGAACCACCTAAATGCCCCTCAAATGACGAGTGGAAGAAAAATTGGTACATTACACATGGAGTCTGTGCAGCAGAAGTTAATAAAAAAGAAAGGACAACATCATGAGCTTTGCAGGAAAATGGCTGGAGCTAGAGGACATCATGCTGAGTGAAGTAACACAGTCCCAGAAAAACAAACGATGAATGGTATCCCTCATCTGTGGATGCTAGTGCCAATTACCCAGTTGTAAGTATTTCTTGTGTAGGGCCCGCTGAGCTTTTGTACAAAGCAGTTGGGCGTAATGCATATTGGAAACAACAACAACATCAGAAAGGACTGAATCAAAGAACTGACTGAAACAGTGAACTTCTGCTCAAAACAGTCAACTTCCATATGGAGAATATTGAGAAAGACTAAGAGATGAAAAGCATGTTTGGCAGAATGCATGAGCTCTGGTGGGGTGGGGGAATGGGCAGGAACACGGGTCTAGATTTGTTGCAAAAAATAAATTTATGTAAAAAAAAAAAAATAAAAAATAAAAAATAAAAAAAAACAAAGGGAATCCAGAGGATACTAAGAAAATTTATACTCCAAAAGATGGAAAATATGGAAAAATGGATAAATTTGTAGACAAACAGAACCTGCCAAAATTACATCAACAGGTTATAAGTAAGATATAAAGAGAAATGAGGTTTGAGTAGTAATAAGGAACTATGCAAACGAATGCCCAGTAATGGTCAGATTCAGTGCTGAACTCTTGAGATGTTTAAGAACTAGCACCAATTCTCCACTAGCCAGAGGAGGCTGTCCCTGGGGACTTGGCATCAATGTGAGTGTGCCCCATGAGCGTGTCCAACACATAACATGCCACTTCTCTTATCTTCATCTAAGAAGCGACTCTGGCTCCCAATTCCTGGGCATCAAAGGACACAGACTAGCAGATTGGATTAGGAAAGAGGATCCATCTCCTTTTTGCCTCAGAGAAACACATGTTGCTATCACAGACAGACACTACCAAAGGAGAAAGGAACTGAAAAAGCTAAGCAATCATGGAACTAAGAAACAAACAAGAATATCTACAAAAACAACAAGCAAAATAGATTTTGAAATGGAATTTTGCAGAAAAGATAAACAACAGTACACCCTCAATAAGGGACCAATTGATCAGGAGGATACTACAATTCTAAATATGTACACACCAAATACAGATTCTCTAAACTCTATAAAATAAATACGAGATGAAAAAAAAAAAAAAAACACAGATTCACCCCAACTCATTAACAGTGGGAAATTTTAATACTCTATCTCCAAAAGACAAACACTGAACAGAGAAACATTGGAGTTGGATAAATCCATAAATCAAATTCAAATTCCCCCAGTGAACCTCCTTGCAAATGACATTGATTTATCCCACCCAGGCATTCAGCTAGGGAAGGATAGAGTAGTGAACAATTTCAGAGACAGCAGATATACCTTGGCCACCCTTCATGTACACACAATGATTCTTACCTATAAGGAAAGAGGATTTTTAATTGCTAATGGAAAAAAACCTATCAAAACAAAGAAGAAATTCAGGCTCTTGGAGATATCTGGCTCCCCAAAGACATGGCAGAGACCACCAAAAGGCTGACACTCCCAAGGCAAAAGGAAATTAACTGGTGGACCAATTAAATAGAGCCCGAGAGGCTCCTGAACTACCTGTGGAGACACTCATCAATTTTCCCAGAACTTTCCTGTCATTGTGTCCCCCATCAGCCAGCATAGCCTATGAAGGAAGAAAACAATGCCTGTTCCCTTGGAACAAAAAGGGACCCTGGGGTATAGTGCACTCTGCCAGACTCCAGGATCATAATTCACACACATTCTGGTGCCTCCTTGAGGACCAGCTTCACAACACAACCCACCTGGCTGCCACGAAGCTGACTGGCCTATATTCTTTTAAATACCAAACTCCACAGATTTGGGGATTAACCACACAGATCACATGTCCTTGTTTCCCTTGCATTGAAGTCACCCCTAAACAAGGGGCCAAGTGTATACTGGCTGTCTGCCTAAGAGGACTAAACCCTGGGGGAAAATGGGAAATTGACTTCTCTAAAATAAGGGCCCCTCCTGTAGGGTAAAGATATCTGCTAGTATTTGTGGACACATTCTCCAAATGCGGGGAGACCTTTGCTACAAAAAAGAAAAAAGAAAGAAAAAAAAATGAACCAGCCTCACTGTGGCCAACAACCTCCTACATGAAATAATTACTAGGTTTGTGGTGCCTTTGCCAATTGGCTCAAATAATGGACCTGCCTTCATATCACATGTAGCTCAAAAGGTCACTAAGTAGAAACTACACTGCATCTACTGGACCCAAAGCTCAGGACTGGTTGAATATATAAATCGTACTACTAGGACCACACTCTCTAACTTACTCTTAGAGAATGGTAAAAAGTGGCTCAACCCCCTACAACAGGTCCTCCTTAAGGTTAGATGTACTCCCTGTAACAAGGTAGACTTCATCTCCTATGAGATCATCTTCCATCAGCTGCCTTCCCTACTACCTAGATTAAGGGACTCTATTCTAGAAGGAATTACCACTCAGTTTCTACTTCTAGGTTCTCTAGACTGTGGTGATTTATTTCTTTTTTTGTCTTTTGGGAAAGTGTGTACCTTTAGTCCCAGCTGGCCTGGAGCTTGCTTTGTAGACCAGGCAGGCCTTGAACTCAGAGATTTGCCTAAAGTCATGGGTCACCACCCCTGGAGGACTGTGGTGATTTTAACATATGAGACTTCCTCTTTATGACTAAGCTATCTCTCCTGACCCTCTTCCTATTTTTTAATCAATGAATCATTCCATGTTCTTGGTAGTGCCCTCTGTGGCATATTTTTTCCTTTAGGGTAGAAGGGGTAAAGCCTAGGTGGTTCTTGTCACTCTATGTTTTCTCCTTGAGGGCTGACTGTGTGAAGTTCTGTAGGAAGGGAAGTGTAGTAATAGTCAGCTTAAAAATACATGTAAAAATTCAATTTTTTGAGTGTTTTGCCTGCATGTATGTAAGTGTACCTGTGTGTGACATGCCCAAGGAGTCAGAATCGAAATTAGCTTCTCTAGAACTAGAGTTACAGACAGTTGTCTGTTGCCATGTGGGTGCTGGGAACTGAACTCAGGCCCTCTTCAAGAGCATCCAGTTCTCTTAGTGGCTGAACCATTTCTCCAGTCCTATTGATAAGTACTTCAATGTTGCCTTTCAAACAGTCCCCAACACACTAGATGCTTTCTGCCCCCTTTGTACTTCTGACTCCCTTTCTTTAGGAGTTCAGAGTAATGATCAGTCTGTTACAGTTTTCCCATTCTGTGGGCATGGGGTTGTCTGAAGTTCACAGAGGTATCTACTTCCCCTGACGCTGATGCCCAAGTTGTTCCTGGTATCCTGCCTGTGGAATGGGAGTGGATATACATACAACAAGTCTTCCTGAATACATTCTGTTGGAAAGTGACATTTACAAACACTTTTCTAACTTCTTTACTGACGTGTCAGTACTGTGTGTACATATGGTAATGTATGCCATGTGTCTTCTGTGGTCAACAGTCTGGATGTGGGAATTAGATACCTTGCCTGGAATTGGAGTTCCAGGTTTCTGTGACCTGTCCAAGGTGCCTGCTGGGCACTAAACCTGGATATTACAGAAGAGCTGCAAATACTCTTAACCACTGAGCCACCTCTTCAGTGTTTTAACTTTTCTTTATGTACTCATTTTGTTTCCAGGATTAGTCCTAAGTATTAGAGAAAAAAATTAATATACATACATTCATGATTTAGGCCTGCTCTTAGTCCATTTTCTCTTACTCTAATAAAGAGCCTGATGCTGGTATTTGTATATAACAGACTACAAACCTAGGTGTGGTTGGAGGCATTCCATTTTAACACATTGCCCAGGTGATATATATTCACAAAAGTTTGATATCCATTGATTTAAAGGTCCCCCTTCTCCTTGAGTTTGTTTCATACTTGGTTTTGTTTGATTTGTGTTGTTTGTTTGTTTGAGAAAAGGCTGAATGCTGAGAATACAGACATGTATCACCAGGACTTCCATGCATGTTGAAAAAGCACTATAGCTATTTAACTTCAGCCCCAGCCATGAAAGTTTTTGTTTTCTTGTTAGGATCTTGTTAAGATATCAGTTAGCCCAGACTGGCTTTAAACTCTCTATGTTAGCAAAGGATGTCCTTGAACTTCTGTCTCTACCTTCTGAGTGCTAGGATTACAGGCATTTAAAGAAAACTACATCCACATTTTATTCTTCATAAAAGAATAGAATATTCTATATAAAAGAATAGAATAGAGATACTTTATTGCAGAATACAGGACACACTCTCAAAGGGTTAGACTGGAAGGAGACCAAAGAGATCACTATGCCAATCTATATTATTTCACTCTGTAGTTTTGATAATCTTCAAGAAAAGGCAGCATTTACTAAGGCATATTTTCTTTTTGGGTATATAAAATTTTGAGTCCCATTTGGGTTGACCCTTACTGAAGGGGATATTGGTAATATTCATGGTCTTTATCAGCCTCCAACTAGATAGTAATTTTGTAAAATGTAGTTATAGAGAACCCATAGTTTTGACCAGTAATTAGAAATCCTTCAGTTTCATTTCTTAGTTTTATGAACAGTGATTATTTTTTAATATTGTATGTTATGTGCATGAGTGCATTGGCTGCATGTGGTGAGTGCACTCATTTCATTCAATGTTGTGCTCAGAAGAGGGTGAATCCCCGGGAACTGGAGTGAAGTACAGTTGTCAGCAGCCATGTGTGTTCTGGGTACCAAAGCCAGGTCTGCTGCAAGAGTAGCCAGTACTCTTAATGGCTGAGCCATCTCTCCAAACCCATAAACAGAACACAACTAAAAAACTATTTTGAGGGTTTGGCCTCCATGTATGTAAATGCACTTGCTTTGTGCAATACCTGGAAGTCAGAAGAGGGCATCAGATCCTTGGAACTAAAGTTAATGCACAGTTGCTAACTGCCATTTTGGTGCTAGGAACCAATCCCAGGTCCTCTGGGAAAGCAGCAGCAATGGACCTGCACCCCTAGAATCATCTGAATAAATAAGAAGTGAAACTCTTCAATTCAGCTTTTACCAGTGGGTTTGACTTGGAGGATGTGATGAATAATCCTGTTAATCCTAGGTGTCACCTTGACTGGATTTGGGATTAACAAAAATGAGAAAGACATCTTCATATTGGATTATCTCAAGCTGGATGACCCACCCTAGATGTGACCATTACCTTCTGATGGCAGCCAGCATAAAAGGCCATGGCAGAAGGGAGCTTGTCCCTTTTTGCTGCTTGCCTGCTCTCTCACAGGTGAGTTCATCTTGCTGCTGTAATCAACTCATCAGATTCCAGCCTCTGCTGGACTGAACATGGGCAGCTCTCCAGGAATCCATCAGGCTTTGCACACTGGATTGGGACTACTGAGACATCCAGCCTTGAGACCTGAGCAACGACCTGGGTTCTCAGCCTCTCGGGTGTGGTACAGCTATACTTGGACTACTGAGATTCTAACCAATGAGCAAATACAATAAATCTAGATAGGTAGGTAGGTAGATAGATAGATAGATAGATAGATAGACAGATAGATAGAGATCTTCATTTTACTGATTCTTTTTCTTTAGCAAACCAAAACTAATAAAGATAGTGGCAGTAGGAGTGGCTCTAGAGAAACAGAATTGAAAGGATGCAGTACTTCTATGAACTTGGTAGTTTCTGGAGCCAGCTCTCCAAGTCAATTAAGCCTACACTGCTAAAGGGTCTCCTGGTGATATGGAGAGGAATGAAAATCCTTGGTGCAGACTATTTGAAGCAATAATGACGACAGATGAGGTTGAGTTCCCTAACTCACCTCTTGTGAGGAGGAAGGAATCTAGCAAATTGTGGGAAAATAAGGAAAACAATGAGGTTGACTGGTTGCTCCTACCATCTCTGGATAAAGTGCTGGAGGTAAACAAGGAGCTCAGTGATAAAGTTAACCAGCTCCAGATTCGCATCAACAGTTTAAAAGTTTCCAAGTGCGCCCTGGAAGAGACTCTTCACTCCAGCAGCCAAAGAACTAAAGCTGTAGAAAATCAAGCTGGAGCCCTTATTATATGATTGGTTGATTTACAATGCAAATTTAATTCCCAGCCATGGAGAGTGTCAGCAGTCCAAGTGAGGGAACTTAGGGAAAGGGTAGAATCCTGAAACATGGGGTGAAGACGTGTGGGAGAACCATGATAAGGATCAGGACTTTGAACCCTCGGATTCTGAGGGATTTACTTCATCTGAGGACTTAATCTCCCCACCCTCAGCAGAGAAGGCATCCTCACACCCTGCAGACCTGCATCCCCACCCTGGCCTAAGGAAATTGATTCCACCTTTCCAAAGGGAGCTGATGTCCCCCAGTGCCCATCAATTTTAGCCTCTAGACCTATAACCAGAGTCAAGGCTAAGCAGGCCCCTAGATGCAAGATAGAAAATATGGTCCAGGAGGAGGTGCGCTACACCACTGAGGAACTTGGTGAGTTTGGGAATTCATTCTGCAGAAGTCTAATGAATACATGTGGGAATGGATTTTAAACATGTGGGATAATGGTGGAAGTAATATAAAATTGGATCAGACTGAGTTTATCCACATGGGACAATTAAGTGTAGATTCTAGGCTTAACACATATGCTCAAGTGGTTAAAAAGCGTGTTAACAGATTATTTCATTGGTTGGCTGAGGTATGTATTAAAAGATGGCTTACTGACAGAATTAGAGATGTCTGATATTCCTTGGCTTAGTATTGATGAAGGGATTCAAAGAAAAACAAATCAAGAATAAGGCTAGATTCCTGGTATACCCCTACATACCCGCCTCTGGTTCTGAGCCGCAAGCTCCTCTGAAAACGCTCATTTCCCCCCCTCCTCCAAATCCACTCCATTACACTCCCCTACTCCTGAGATTTCTAGGCCAGTCCTCTTTGGATTCCACATTTAGGCCACTCCTCTCTGATACTCCATGAGTTTCTAAGGCCCACCCTTATTCAGGTTCCCCAACACAGCTTTCCATGTGGTTTCTGTGTCTCTAGTGACTTTTCCATCCCCCTGGATAGACATATTTACCTGTCCCCATGCCTCTGATCCTCTTTACACTGCTATGAGAGGTCCCTGGGACTATCCTGAAACATGGGGTCCCCTCTAGGCCAGATAATGTGCAGCCCTCCTCAAATTCTGCACCACACTGCTCCATTTGGTCACTTCTACTCTGGTGGCTTTCCTAGTCACAATAAAACCCAGCAGTCTAGCTGGCCTTGGACTCATTCCAAAGTCTTCTTTGGCCTCGCCCACTAGCAGCCTGCCTCCTTCCTCCTACTTTGCTCTCTAACATCACTCACATTACATCCTTCCTCTAAATCTTGAGTTTCCTTGGTTCCCATTACCCATCATTGCCCTAAACACTGCCTTCTGTCTCATTGCAATCACTCCTATGACCCTTATGGGGGTCCCATCTTACTGACACCCCACCCCTTCCACTCACCTCTAATTCCTTTAACAAGGACCCCCTTCTGTCAGCCCAGCCCTGGACACACTCTACTAGGGCATTTTACATGGTTGATATATTTATCAATTACAACTGGACCTAAGGACACCATATCCATCTATCTTAATGTGAGAATGTAAATAAAACCAGAAAATGTTCTGTGCCTTTGTATGCCAGTGCTGGGTAGTTCATAAATTGAGACCTTAGAAAATACCTGGATTTCTAACTCTATACTGTGATCAATACAAAGACAGAATACATAATAGGGGATTTTCCAGATTATTTTCCACCTGTAATATTCTGCAAAATCATTGATAATATTTACAGAGTTTTTTTAGTTTTCATGATTAATGTTCTACTTCCAAATAAACCCCTCAGACCAAAATTCACCAAGATTGATCTGGCTATAGCTGCTGCTGAGTGCCAGTTTTGCCTACCACAGAGACCAACACTGAGCCCCCGACATGGCATATTCCCTGGGGTGACCAGCAGCAACCTGGTGGCAGGTTGATGTCATTGGACCACTTCCATCATGGAGGGGACAACACATTGTCCTTACAGGAATAGACACTTATACTGGTTATGGATGTGCCTTTCTTGCACATAATTCTTCTGCCAAAACTACCAGACAGGGAATTACTGAATGCCTTATCCACCATCACAATATTCCTCATAGCATTGCTTCTGAAAAGGGAACTCACTTCACAGCCAAAGAAGTGGCACAGTGGGCCCAGGGGCATGGAATCTACTGGTCTTACTATATTACCCACCACCCTGAAGCAGCTGGCTTGACAGAATTATGGAATGGCCTTTTGAAGACAAGGTTATAGCACCAATTAGGTAACAATACCCTGGAGGGCTAGGGCAAGGTTCTCCATCAGGCAGTATATGCTTTGAATCAGCATCTAATATATGGTACAGTTTCTCCTATAGCCAGATTTTACAGGTCCAGGAATCACAGGGTAGAGGTTGGAAGGATTCCACTAGTCACCCACTAGGAAAATATTTGCTTCCTATATGAACGTCCTTGTGATCTGCTGGCCTAGAAATTTTCATTCCAAAGGGGAAGTGCAATTGCCAGGAGACACAGCAAACAGCAAACATTCTATTGAACTGGAAGCTAAGACTGCTTCCGCCTGGCCACTTTGGGCTTCTAATGCCTTTAAACCAACAGGCTAAGAATGGAAAAACAATATTAGGAGAAGTGATTGATCCAGACTACCAGGGGGAATTTGGACGTTTTCGCAACAATGCAGCCAAGAAACATTACATCTGAAAGGCAGGAGATTCTGTAGGTCACTGTTTGGTACTACCATGTCCTGTGATTAAGGTTAATGGGAAATGGCAACATCCCAAACAATATAGGACAAGAAATGGCCCAGAACCTTCAGGGATGAAGGCATGGGTCACTCCTCCAGGAAAAGAGCCAAGAACTGTAGAGGTGCTTGCTAATGGGGGAGGAAATACAGAATGGGTAGTAGAGGAAGGTAGTCATAAATATCAGCTGAGGCCACAGGACCAGGTGCACAAACATGGATTGTGATAGATATGAACTTTTGGCCCATTTGGTTAAGAATATGCTTGTGCATATATACACATATATTAAGCAGATATTTGTCATGTTCCCTTTGAATGTGCAACTGAGATAACTGTTAAGTGCTGTCATATTTAGATTATTAGATACTGAAGGACTAAGTATTCCTCAAAGACCTTGCCACCTACTCTAAGATACATAATGCACTGTGATTGCACATGAGATACTTATATCATGTTTGGTGGAATTAAGACCTTGCCATTGTTTTCATATGACATTTAAAAATAACATAAGGAGAGGCTATTGGGTGTCAAGTTGACAAAGGGTGGCCTTGTGATGGTTAATCCTGTTAATCCTGAGTATCAACTTGACTGGATTTGGGATTAACAAAAAGGAGAGAGACATCCTCATATTGGATTATCTCAAGCTGGATGACCCACCCTAAATGTGGGCATTATCTTCTTCTGATGGCAGCCAGCATAAAAGGCCATGGCAGAAGGGAACTTGTCCCTTTTTGCTGCTTGCCTTCACTCTCACTGGTGTGTTTGTTTTGCTGCTGTGATCAACTCATCAGATCCCAGCTTAGACTGAAGTCCAGCCACTCTCCAGGGTTAGGGTTAGGGTTAGGGTTAGGGTTAGGGTTAGGTTTAGGGAATCCATCAGGCCAAATGGGAGCTACTGAGTCATCCAGCCTTGTGGACTGAGCCGCTATCTGGATTCTCAGCCTCCCCACTGCAGTGCAGCTACTCTTAGACTAGTCAGGCTCTACCCCATAAGCAAATCTAATAAATACACTCACACACACACACACACACACACACACACACACACACACACCATCCTTCCCAATCTCCAGGGTATGCATGGGAGTGTAGCTTTTCATCACTCTGATATGTTCATTGTCAAGAACACATTCATTCATTATCTTTTTGGGTAGAATATCAAATTAAGAGCACTAGCTGCTCTTGTAGAGGTCCTGGGTTTGATTCCCAGCACCCACATGATGGACAACAGTCTGTATGTCCAGTTGGTAGGGGTGTGATGCTCTCTCTAGCCTCTGTAGGCATTGCACACTTGTGGTGTACTTATATACAAAAGTTCATACATAAAAAAATAATGACTTTTTACATAGTATTTTTATTATTTTGGGAACTGGAATGCTGGCTTAGTGTTTTACAGTACATACTGCTCTCGGAGAGGACGCAACTTTGTTTCCAGGCACCCATGTTGCACAGCTCACAACTGATTATAACCCCAAATCTAGGGAACTGACATCTTCTTTTGGCCTCTATGTGTACCTGAATTTACATGCATACCCTGGACTCCGTGTTTATATTCTATATATACGTAATTTAAAAAACAGGGTGGATGTGGTGGTGCACAACTTTAATGCCAGCACTAGGGAGTCATTTGTGACATTGAGGCCAGCCTTGTCTACATAGTAAGTTCCAGAGAAGCTGGGGCTAGTGGGAGACTCTGTCTTAACCTTCACCCCAATAAAAAATTTCTAAAATAAAAAATATGGGACCTGGAGATGGCTCAGGGTTTAAGAGCACTGACTGCTCTTGCAGAGGACCCAAGTTTGATTCCTAGCACCTACAGGGCAGCTAATAACCTTTTCCCACATTGTGAATGTCCATACTGTGAATATTCATGTACATGTTTAAAGTGGAACAACTGTTTTCAACTCTGTGGTACCTATGCCAGGACCATAATAACATGGTTATCTGTGTTCACTTATTGAGGGAATATGGGGTTTTAGAACTGACTGGCCCGGGGTCTGATCCCCAGGGTGAAAAGCTCAACTGAGGGACTTCCTGGAGCTCCTCTAGTGGTTTCCATGAGCAGACACATTTGGGGATCAGGTACTTGGGAGCCCTTCATTCTTCCTGTGCTTCACAGACCAGGTTTCTATCTAAATGCCCACAGGGCTTCTGAGGCAACCCTCAGTGTCTCATAGTAGTGTTCATGTTTCAAGAAGCAAGAACAAAAGCAGATGAAATGAGAATCACTGTTTTCCTTTTTCTGGTATTCTTAAAATTCTACATGCCATATAATTACTGTACACATTTATGGGGTACCAGTTGAGATCTCAGTGTATGGATACAGTGGTAATAGTCAGATAATGGTGACAGTTAACCTATAGTGGCCTCGGATATATACCATTTGTGTTGAGAGCATCCAACATCCTCTGTACTCAATAATCTGAAATGTACAGTTAGCTATTGTCAAGCACAGTTAGGCTACTGTGCACAATACACAAAAGTCCTCTCCTCATCCCACTGTATCCTCAAACACCTCCACCACACTGTCTTCCTCTCCACTGTATTCCATTCCCTTCCAGGCTACAGGAATACCAAACTCTACTTACTAGCATCTGAACATGTGTGCGATAGCACAAAATTTGTCTTTCATGGAAGTGCATTCACCTAACCCTAACCCTAATGCTAACCCTAACCCAATCGTACCCTGACCCTAAACTCTAACCCTAGCCCAAATACATCAATCAAACATACATCACATGAAAATGCATTCATACTCCTCCAATAGAATTAACATCTTCAGTGCAGAATTACCCCATGACACCAAGTTACTCATGGAACAATTTACATTAATGAAGCATTGCTCTTAAACAATATATGCTTTCAAATCTGTATAAAAAATTGCCTTAAACTATCATCAAAATCTTTGACACATCAGATGAAATGGGTTTAGAGGAGAATCAGATAAATCTACAGAATTTTCCTCGCAAAAACCTTCAATAATGTAAATACAAAAGTTTCTAATTAATAAAGTTTTCTATGAAAATATAACATACTATTTCACTGAAATATACAAATAATTCAGGTAAATTATTAGACAGTCTTTTCTATAATATTTAACCTAAGCATCCTTCTAAATGGAACAGTGTTCTGTCATTTTCCAGTAATTATGTATTACTGAAAAAGTGGTGAGGTCTGCAAATATTTTGTTTACCATTTAGCACTTATCTAAAGACACTTCTCATTCATACATTTCAGGATTTTCCAAGTTGTACATAACACAAACATTTTCAATTAGTCACATGTTATATCTCTTAGTGAATTTCTGACATATCTTAGATATTTGAGTTATTAAACCACACTGTGAAGTCTTTGACAGTAAATAAATAAGACCTTAAGAACATAATTCTGAGAGACTCCTGCTCAGTATGAAATTTTTGATGTGTGCTAAGATGTGAGCAAAACTAAATTACGGCTAAAATTACTTTTAGAATTGGGATTTATATAAATTTTAGACTCTGTTACATTGGACAGGATATTATGAACAAGTAAAACCTTACTCATTCTTTAAATTTCTACCTTCTGATGAATAAGAATTTTCTCATACTGAATTAAAAATAAAAATTTATTACACACTTTATGATTTTATATTTCCAAAAGTTTCTTCAGTAAACTATGCAGCTTTCTGAAATTTAAATGTTTATTAAAGATTTCAACATGATTATTGATTTTAAAACATTCCTTCTCAAAAAATAAAAATATTAAAAAAAAACTTTCCTTCTCATATAGATTCAGTATTTTTCTCTATGGAATGAGTCCAGGATTTGTCAAATTTGCAAAATTGTAAACTATTTCTACAGTAAGTACTCTTGCTGCATTCTCCTATGTGATGTATGGTTAAATGAATGGCTACATCACTTATATTTGTGGTATCTGCCCTCCATTTTGTATTCTGTAATGTATTCTGTTTGATATATGAATAAAGGACTTTTCAGACTTTTTATATATTTTTTAATTTTTTATTTATTTCTGGGTGTGTATGAATATACTGTCTGCAGGCAGGTCTGCCACCCATGTTGTACAATGTCTCCGAAGTCAGAAGAGGTTGTCGGACTCCGCTGGAACTGGAATTCTCCTGGAATTGGAGTTTCAGGTGGTTTTCGGTTGCCATGTGGGTGCTGGGGATCAAACGTGGGACCTCTGTAAGAGCGGTTGGTGCTCTTAACCACTAGGGAATCTCTCAAGCCCCCAGACTCTTCATATTTGTAGATTATTCTCCCATATGAATTGTCTCATGTAATCTAAGAGTTGACATATGAGTAAATGTCTTTTCACTTGCTTCACATTTCAGGTTTCTTTGCAGTATGAAAATTTTTATGACTGCTAACATTTGAATACAGTGTAAAGGAACTGTAACAGTTTTCATATTGTAGGGTTTCTCTCCAGTATAAATTCTCTGATGGACTCTGCAATCTGTAGTATGGGTGAACGACTTGTCACATTCATTACATTTCTAGGTTTTGTCTCCAGAAGGAATTCTCTCATATAATCAAAGATGTGACACTTGACTAAAGGACTTGTGGCACTTTTCATGAGTAAAACTTGTTACATTTTTCATATCTGTAGGTCTTCATACAGTACGAATACTCTGATGTACAAATAATACTTGAAGTCTTGGATAAGGACTCATCACATTCTTCGCATTAGTGTGGTTTCTGTCCAGTATGAAAACTCACATCTTCTAACAATTGCTAATCTACTTATCAACTTGTCATGTTGTTCACATTTGTATGATTTACTCTATCATGAATTCTCTCATGTGTTCTAGCTATTTGCTACTTTACTAAATGTCTTGCCACACTCTTCACATTTGTAAGGTTTCTCTCATCTTCTAAAGTCTGCCCTTCAAAGAAAGGAATTCCCAAATTCTTCACATTTGTAGGGTTTCTCTCCAGTATGAATTCTTTCATGCAGTCTAAGAATTGAAATACAACTAAAGGACTGGTCACATTCTTCACATTTGTACGGTTTCTCTCCAGTATGTATTCTCTCATGACCTATAAGACTTATCCTGTGAGTAAAGGACTTCTCACATTTGTATGGTTTCTCTCCAATATGAATTTTTCATGTTGCCTAAAGTGGTCCTTTCAATAAAAGGACTTATTGCATTCTTCACATTTGTAAGGTTTCTCCCCAGTATTAATTCTTTCATGTACTCTAACAGATGAACTACAAATAAAGGACTTGTCACATTCTTCACATTTGTAGGGTGTCTTTCCAACATGAATTCTTTCATGTTGCCTAAGATGTGTCTTTTGATTAAAGGACTTGTCACATTATTCACATTTGTAGGGTTTCTCTCCAGTATGAATTCTTTCATGTACTCTAAGAGAATAACTACAACTAAAGGACTTGTCACATTCTTCACATTTGTAGGGTTTCTCTCCAGTATGAATTCTTTCATGTTGCCTAAGATGTGTCTTTCGATTAAAGGACTTGTCCCATTCTTCACATTTGTAGGGTTTCTCTCCAGTATGAAATCTCTCATGATGTATAAGATTTCTCCTCCAAGTAAAGGACTTGTCACATTCTTCACATTTGTAGGGTTTCTCTCCCGTATGAATTCTTTCATGTACTCTAAGAGATGAACTATAACTAAAGGACTTGTCACATTGCTCACATTTGTAGGGTTTATCTCCAGTATGAATTTTCTCATGTTGCCTAAGATGTGCACTTTGACTAAAGGACTTGTCACATTCTTCACATTTGTAAGTTTTTACTCCATTGCTAATTCTCTGATGTGGTCTAAGATATGTCCCTTGACCAAAGGAATTATCAAATTTCTTGGGTTTCTCTCGAGTATGACTTCTTTTGTTTACTCTTTGATCTGTGGGATTGCAAAACAATTTGTCACGTTTTTCAAATTTGCAGGATATCTCTCCAGTATGAATAGTGTCATGTACTCTAAGTTGTTCCACCTCACTAAAGTACATGACACATTCTTCACATTTGAAGGGATTCTCTCTAGACTGGATCACCTGATGACTTTTTATATCTAATATTTTTATAACAACCTGATCATCTTCTGCACAGTTGTAGTATTTCTCCCCATTATAAATTCTCTGAGGTCTTCTAAGTATTGAGTTCTCCATGCAACAACAAAAAAGAGTGCATTTCAATATAGAGAAAAATGCTGACAAAACCAAATATTCTGACCTATCACACATACTGAGATATAAAACAAATATGTAATAAGTATGAATTAACCTTTCAAATGCCAAGTCATTAAATGGAGAAGCTTTGTAATATTAGAACTTTTTTCAGCCAATAACTTAGCAGGTAATAGTATACAGAAAGTGAATTTAGAACTTGGACAATTACATCTCTCCAAAAACGGACATGTATTTTAAATACATCATCATCAAAGCTCATGAGAACAAAGAGACATATTGGGAATTGTGCCCTCACTAAGTCAGCAGCAGTAATAAGGTATGTGTTTATCATTTGGAAACAATGGCATTTGCATGATGAGACAGAAGTTTCAAATAGAAATTTGAAAATGTCGTGCCTGTATAAGGATGTAATGTGGCTCAAGTCTGGGGGCAGAATCTGAAGATATTGCTGTTATGAATTAGTTGCACCTGATTCTTCTACCTGGACAGAATATAAATCATGGAGCTAGTTTCTCAGAGCATGAAGTTCTCATGGAGTTCATTAGAGAAGGGAACAAAATTTTCTCATAAAGAGCAGAATTTCAGAGTGCTTCATACAGAGGCTTGATGCTGCAGCATCAGCCTGATCAATGGGAATAAACACATGTGTGATGCTGTAAACATAACCAAATAGACATGGCTGGAGTTGTCATAGACCATCTTCTTTTAAATCCCTGGACCAATGTTCTTTCTTAATACCAGCTAAAAATAGAGTCTTATATTTACAGACAACCCCATCAGCCACCACTCATCAAAGAAGCTGTTTTTTCAACAGATGGATTGTACTACACAGTTCAACTACTGTGCATACACAGAGAATAACTTTCTGTGAGATGCCTAACCCTAAGTGACAAATTTACAGTGGAAGTTTTATACTTTTGTCTCACAGAACTTGGTGGAATGAGGGGTAGAAAGAATAATGATGCATCTCTCAACTCTCATCAGGGCAATCTCCTCATCCAACAGAGAAACAAAAACACAGAAGGCTACAATGGCTGAAGTTAGAGAATAAGAGAGGACAGAGTGTGTGTCACTGGACAGGACTCCTACATTAAAACTCCCTCACCCAGACCTCAGGGATCATAGCAGAAGAGGGGGCAGAAAGAGTGTCAGAATCTGGGGTGGTGCTTGACCATAAGGAATGGTGACAGCATGCACAAAACCCATGCCAATCCAAGCAGATAAAACCCAGAACAGATCTGAGGGCAGGAGGTCCTAACATTTGCTGAGGGACTATCACCAACTGATCCCTGCTGGATGAGGGACAGCTGGTCTTCTTCAAGAGAGCACTGCTAGACAGGATTCATAGGCATCAGCAGTCATATGGATATAAAACTTGAAAATCCTTACCATATAGGGTTGGAACAGGCAAGGGATGCCTAAATATGATTAAGATGAATTGTATGAAATTCAGAAAAATTCAATTAAAAATATTGATTGAAAAAAAGAAATCAAATCTCATGGTCAAGAAGTATTATAGACAGAGGACTGTTTCTGAATGAGATCTATCCTCCTAACCATGCCAGTGTAAATTATATCCTATTTGTGATCAATAATGAAGACAAACAGATAATTACAAAATAAGCATTTGAAAAAAAAATAAGCATATGAGCAGCATGAGAAAGGATGTTTGCCAAATAAGCCTAGACTGACTTCTCATGCACAGAGAGATTTGCAACTTCCCAAATGTAGAGAACATTTAGAAATGTACAATGTCTTTAGCAATCTTATGTTTTATGCAAGAGCAAGGTTTCCCAGTCTCTATTCTGACAAAACTGGAATGGAGACATCAACAGTAGGTAAAAACAGAGGAATCTACTAATGCCATGTGAAAGACACACATATTTAACACATTCCTACTCCAAGGTGGGAAGACAATACAGAATTTCATGCTCTGTAAATCTAGTATATGATTCTCCACATAATACTATGTCACTTTGGCAGAAATGCATAAATAATCCTAAAGCAAAGAAAAATCACAAGCAATCAGAAGGGCATAAAATTTTTCAAGCTGAAACAAAAAATGCAATATTTACACATTTCATAAATTATATTTCATCAATTAGAACTCTAACATTTGCAAGAAAGCTGACATGAGATTATCAATAATTAAATGATTAATGAAAGTGGAGTTTAAGTACGAGGAAGCTTCCTGTAGTTCACATAGGATAAAATATAGTCATTTCACATTTACTAGAGGACACATAGTGAAGACATTGTTACACTGTCTACTGAAACAGACCATGGCATAAATATTTTCAGGTCTTCATCCTTCTTTACTTAGGAACTCTCAGCTGGGCCCCTCTTTCATCCATTCAAACCTACCTGGTTGGCTACAGTCTCCATTCTCTTCACATTCCAGGCTTCTTTGCTTTGCTCCAGGTTGGAGATCAAGATAGGCTTATACCTAGCAAGACCTGTGTACAAGAAAGAGTGGTGTGACTCTTGCTGGATTGCTTAGGAAGTAATAGATTTCTAACAGTAACTTGCCAAATGATAATACATAGGGCAGAGACGATTCACTGAATAATTTTACAAGTTTTGTTTTCTGACAGAATAATTAGAATACATATGAATTTTTCCATTTTCTTATACTGAGTTCTATCACTGAATGAAAATGCAGATACAGAAATGGCACTTTATGATTCTGGCTACAGTATCATGTATTAATGGATGACTGAAAATTACACACAAACTACTGATGATGGATAATTCTTCTAACAAGTGGAAATAGAAAGAAATAATAAAGTAGGAAAACGCTCGTCTCAAAATCCAGACGTTCCCAATACTCTGATTTTTAATAAATTTAAGACTTACTCAGAAAAACTAACATATGAACAAAGTAGACTGTTCTCTGTCAAAGGAAGCAGAACAGTATAAAAAAATTCTGCAAGAAAAAAATCTCCTCACCTATAGACACCAGATTGCTGTAATTCCCCAACATAGTCTCCCTGTATATAGCCTTCTGAGCAGAGTTTAGACACTTCCACTCCTCCTGGGAGAAGACAATGGATACATCCTTAAAAGTAAATTGATCCTCCAGCACCCACATGGCGGCCAAGAACCGTCTGAAGCTCCAATTCCAGGAGAACTCCAGCTCCAGGGGAATCCGAGACCCTCTTCTGACCTCCGCGGCGTTGCACGACACAGGTGCACAAACTTGCATGCAGACAGTACATTCATACACATACAGAAATAAATAAAATTAATAAAAAAAATTTTAAAAAAAAAGTAAATGGATCCTAAAATGAAAAACGATCATTTACCATGTATTAGTCACATTTCTGTTGATGTGATAAAACCATCACGACGAAGGGAACTTATAAATGGAAGCGTTTATTTGAGCTTATGATTCATGTTTCCAGGGAATTAAGATTCCAATGTGGCAGGGAGGCATGGTGGCCAGGGCTGGAGCAGAAAACCGATGTTCACTTCTCCGATGATCACAGGAAGTCAGGAGAGAGACTGGAGACTGGCAAGGCTTGTTAAACTCACTAAGACCACCCCAGTGACATACTTCCTCTAGCATGGCCACACCTTCTAAGAGCTCCCAAAACAGCACCACCAACTGGAGACAAAATGTGTGAATACTTAAAGTCTATGGGGGACTCTATCAATCAAACCACCACAGACCATGTGACTTTAAACAGGGTACTAAACAAGTGTAAAACACAAAATTAGTAAAGATGTTATGATGACTAGAAGAACAATCAGAATTGTTCAAAGCATATATTTTCATTGTATATTTGTAATGAAAATAAGCTTTATTACATCAAGTAAGAAAAACATACAAAGATGCAGTTTCCATTATTTCCTTCCAGATCAGCTTACTGCAATTGTGGAACAAACATCTACACACTGTCTCAGGAGGGAAAAATTCAGGGAACTTGTTTACTTAGGTGGACTGATCTATCCTCTGTAATTTAAAACTTCTTCATTTTTGTTGGGTTTTTTTGTTTTGTTTTGTTTTTTGTTTTTTGGAGACACTTCTTGTCAGAGCTGGCCTGGAATTTGCTCTGTAAGACAAGTTGGCCTTGTACTCATACCTATTGGCTTGCTTCTGCTTCTTGACTACTGGCATTAAAAGCATGCATCACTAGGCCTTGCAACTTTTTAATTTTTAAAGACTGATTTCAAAGCACTTGGAGTCATGAAAACACTAAGGGAAAACAGCTTCATTAAGCAGGATCTACACTGAATAGCAAGCCAGTAAGCTACTAAGTCAAATGTGCCATTGGTATGCACTAAAGTCCTCAGAGTCCAATGAGTTTATGAAAAGGAAGTGATCAGTATGGATGATGCAAATGGTGAAAGAAGATTGAAGGGAGACATGAGTCCTTGGGGATAAACAATAGTTTCCTGTAATTTCACATGCATATAAAATTAGGGACTCACATAGGAATACCATTTCCCTCCTGTAGTTTTAACATATGAGATCTATTTGCCCCTGTGGTTTTTTTTATCCTTGTTTTCTAAAAGTAATCTGCCAGTTGATAATTTATAAAGAAGAGATAATTATTGGCACAGAGAAGAGTTTTGCCATATGAATGTACCAAATTTACATGATCTATTCATAGAATGAGAGACATTAAGTTTGTGTATCTGTGTTTCAAAGAAAGTGGAAGAGAAACTTTACTTTTAAATCTCTGGCTTATCACATACTTCACTGAGACCTTAAATTTGTCAATCCTGAGGCTTTAGTTGGAATTAAGTCTCTCACATTCTAGAAGTTTCATGAGCAATAATATTTGAGGAGCTTATAAGGCACTTTTTAGTCTAGAGAATACCTTGGGACATTTCTTCCAATATATAAGTTTTAACATGACAATTTATGAAGTATTATGTGACTTTAATAGTCCATTTCAAAAATGAATGTAGAGAACAAAATATCACATCGTACCTTCTAAACATATACTTTTGTTCTTTGTAAAAAGTTAATATTAAGGGGCTGTAAAGATGGTGCAGAAGTTACCAGCACTGGCTGCTCTTGCAGAGGACTGGAGTTTGATTCCCAGCACCCAAATGACAGCTAACTACCATGTGTAACTCTAGTTGCAGGGGATTCAACAGACTCTTCTGAGCTCAGTGGGCATTGCATAAAATATGTGCATTTACCTATGTGCAGGCCATGTACTCAAACATACAAAATAAAAGTAACAAAACATTTTTAATTAATGTCAAAAAGTGGAATCTAGGCCAGGCATGGTGGTGCACACTTTTTTTTTTAATTAGTTTTTATTGATGCTTTGTGCATTTCATACATTTTTTCCAATTCAGTTCAGGCTTATTTCCCTTTCCCTCCCCCCCCCACACCCACCCCATCCCAGATCATGCATTCTGCCATAACTGTCCTGCATCTTTCTCTCAGTTTTTTTTTTTTCATTTTTAGCTATAAGTGATAATCCATGAGTACAAGCATCCTTCATGCAAAACCTATCTGCAGGCTGTTGTGCCCAAACACCTACAGCCCCACCATCCAGTGGGGGGTGACAGGTTGTTTGTTCAATCAAGTTGATCAAATGAGTGTCCAGACTACATTGCTGTAGTTTCACCATTCACCCCAATCGCAGCCCTTACATTCTACCACGCCCCCTCTTCCGCAGGTTGTTCCCTAGGCTTAGAAAAGGGGCACAGGTGGATGAGAGGTAAAACAGTCCACTCTCTCTGGAGCTGTTGACTTGGACTCTGGTCAATTCTGGCTGTTTCCTTTCATGGGCTGACAGTTTGTCCAGGAATAACCTTTCGATCCTACTAATGAAGAACAAGCAATTAGATATATAGGTATTTAAGCAGCACTAATAGTTATGGTAGGTTACTTTAGCATAGACACATGTTTGGATATGTTAATCCATGAATTACAATTTTCCCCCCTGTTAAATATGACAGGGTCTTACTGTGGCTTATAACATCTCCTAACCTGTAGAGGATGTAAGCTTGTGGCATCAGCCATGGGTTATTTCTCCAAGGGGAGAGCCAATAGCCAATTAGATTTGGGATATACAGGCACATGGCTGCCTCTGCTGCACAGTATTTCCAGGCAGGTGAGGTGTAGCTGGTGCTGACGGTGGAGTCTTGCTTGACTCAGGGAGACCCATATTTGCTTTATTGGTTTAGTGGCCTTTGGTAACACTCTCTGGCATTCCAGAGGCCATCTGTACACTTGCATGTGTGGTCTCAATACATCCCTCCCATGTTAACATCAGGTCTTCGGCAGCAGGGTCTTATTGCCTCTCCTCCTGTAGGTATCCCAACTTAGAGGCAAGGAGCCCTTACCTTTTGTGGGGCCTTGGATCCCCTGGCCAACATCCACCTGGTAGAACAATCCATTGCTGATGTCAGAGCTCCTGTATTAATATATTTTGCCTGAGTGCATAGCCCTAGGACTTTAGTATTATATTTGGTTCTGAACAGAGACACACTTTTAATCCTAGCACTTGGTAGGCAGAGGCAGGCAAATTTCTGTGAGTTCAAGGCCAGCCTGGTCTACAGAGTGAGTTCCAGGACAGCCAGAGCTACAGGGAAACCCTGCCTTAAAAGCAAAACAAAACAATACAAAACTAAAAGTGGAATCTATCCTATAATATTGAATTTTAATTTATGTATGTCTGGCTCCCTCTCTCACAAATGTAAGTTATAATATTTGATAATTTGTCTTCATACCAAAAAAAGTATGCAGGGGTATTTTCCTCAGGACCACCTGCCTCTCGAGTGTATTTCAAGATAACTACATCACCCCCAGGATCCCAGGTGATTACAGCTTAATGCAAAACACACCAATTACTGTAGCATGTTTGTATTCCAATGCTGTGTGGTTCATGATGAGTTGTTACAAAGTGTCTAGATTTCTTTTTTTTAAGTTGTTTTTTTAAATTTTACTTATTTATTTTGTTTATTTATTTTGTACTATCTGCATGTATGTTTGTGCACCCCTGTCATGCAATGCTGTGGAGGTCAGAAGAGGGTGTCAGATTCCCCTGGAACTGGTGTTCCCTTGGAATTGGAGTTACAGTTGGTTCTCAGCCGCCATGTGGGTGCTGGGGATCGAACCCGGGTCCTCTGCAAGAGTAGTCGGTGCTCTTAACCACTAGGCCATCCCTCCAGCCCAAAGTGTCTGGATTTATAACACAGTAGTGTGTTCAATAGACAAACAGAAAACACAATAGGGAATTCTGCCAATGACTCTCCAATTGGAATATTCTTTCTTTCTGAACCCTGATAGGTACAGAGCTTCTTCAGTTTGCATACTAAATGTTGGACATCTAGGTGAAAACTACAGGGTGGAAATCGTACTTTATTATTGGGATGACAACATTATATGCTAGAAAGCTTCTGAATTTATCATGCAAAAAAATGAAAGAAGTATAACACCTCCTCAAAGGAGGCAGAGGTAGGTGGATTGCTATGAATTTAAAGCCAACCTAGTCTACATACTGAGTTCCAAGCCAGCTGGAGATAGAGGGAGACCCTGGGTTAAAAAGGCAAAAATGCAAAAAAAGCAAATTGATAAACATACCAAGAAAGAATTAAAAGAAACGGTACCATTTAAAATTGCATTTAAAAATAAAATTGTTATTTAAGAAAATCATGGGGCTGGAGAGATAGCCTAGTGGTTAAGAGCACCGACTGCTCTTGCAGAGGACCCAGGTTCAATCCCCAGCACCCACATGGCAGCTAAGAACCGTCTGTAACTCCAATTCCAGGAGAACTCCAGTTCCAGGGGAATCGGAGACCCTCTTCTGACCTCCGCGGCATTGCACGACACGCATGCACAAACCTACATGCAGACAGTACAATCATACACATACAAAAATAAATAAAATTTGGGGCTGGAGAGATGGCCTAGCGGTTAAGAGCGCTGACCGCTCTTACAGAGGACCCGGGTTCGATCCCCAGCACCCACATGGCGGCCGAGAACCGTCTGAAACTCCAATTCCAGGAGAACTCCAGTTCCAGGGGAATCCAATACCCTCTTCTGACCTCTGCGGCATTGCACGACATGGGTGCACAAACTTGCATGAAGACAGTACATTCATACACATGCAGAAATAAATAAAATTAATTTAAAAAATTAATAAATAAAATTTAAAAAAAAAAGAAAAAAAAAGAAAATCAAACCAAGGACGTGAAAATCTTGTGTAATGAAATGCTTAAGACACTCAAAAAAATTTTGAATGTATACTAAAAGATAGAAAGACTTCTCACACTCATGAATTCATAGGATTAATATTGTGGAGATGACCATCCAACCAAATGCCATCTACAAATTTAATGAAACAGGCATGAAACTCCCAACACAATTATTGACAGAAATTGAAATACAGAGTCCTGCAGTCCTTGCTATAGGGTAAGCAGAAACAATGTTTAAATCCCAGGTGAAGTCACAGACCTGCCTGTGTTCAGAGCCCCCAACTTTGACTGCAGAGACACCAGTGCCACTTTGATCACAAGACCAGGAGTCTCTCTCAGGGCCTCTGGTTTCCTCAGCACTCCCCTTCCACCTCCTGGTACCTACAGGAACCACACCTCTTCTGCTCTGGAACAGCCTCTCCACGTGGTTCTGTCTCTGGGGTGAACTTGTACATCTGTCCAGTGCAGGTCTGGTTCTGCCTGCCTCCAATTCTGCAGAACCCTGCTTTGGATGTGAGGGCTCCCCAGATCTCTGTGGACTCAGGGACCCTCCAGACTTTGGCACCTCTCCACTTCTGCTTGCACCCTGCTCTCTCTTCCCTGCTTTAACAGGAAATGGATGTTTCTGTGGTGTCACAGGAAGCCCAAGGCTGTGTGAGGCAGACACCAAGAGAGGGCAGCCTTTCATTTGCTAACTAAAACAAGTGGGTCTTCTAGAAATCAAAGTTAGATGTGCTTGTAGGTAAAGCATAGAAAATTCCAATTTATTAATCCTAGCACTTGGGAGGCAGAGGCAGGCGGATCTTTGCAGGAGTTCAAGGCCAGCCTGGTCTACAGAGCGAGTTCCAGGACAGCTGGGACTACAGAGAGACCCTGTCCTCGAAAAGACCAAAAAAAAAAAAAAAAAAAAAAGAAAAGAAAATTCCAATTTAAAACCTTGCATATAAGAAGAACGCAGAATTTTAGGAAACCATTAAAATGCTCATAATGAAATGATTTAAAAAAAAAAAAAAAAGAGAGAAAAAAGAATAATAATTTTAAATTCAATCACAGAAGGATGTTTCCCAAATTAGAAAAAAGTTATGCATACAAGTACTAGAAGCACACAGAAGCATCAAATACACAGGTTCAGAAAAAAAACTCCTCCAACCACATCATAGTTAAACACACTAAAGACATAGACTACACAGTGGTATTGAAAGTTCCAAGAGAGAAGGGCTAAGTCCCCTATAATGGCAGATCTAATCACAATAACAGTGGTAATTCAAAAATTATTCACTTATATTTCTTTTATTGTATTTGATTTTATGCAAACTTTTACAGTAAAGGTTGGACATTTTTTTTTTTTTTTTTTAAGAACTGCCACACCGAATCTTCTACTTCACAAAACAATTGAAGGAAGTAAAAGCTTTTTTTTTTTTTTTATTTTTGTTGTGTTTTTCCAGACAGGGTCTCCCTGTAGTCTCAGCTATCCTGGAACTCACTCTGTAGACCAGGCTGGCCTTGAACTCACAAAGATCCACCTGCCTCTGCCTCTCAAGTGCTAGGATTAAAGGCGTGGGCCACCACGCCCGGCTAGTAAAAGCTTAGACTAAAGGAATTTAGGACCAAGGAGGCTGCTCTACAAAAGGTACTGGAAAGATTATTATGAACAAAATTAAAGCATAAGCACATCTAAATATCACAGGAGAAAAATAATGCCAAAACTCTTCATCTAAAAGGGCAGAGAAAACAGCACAGAATCAAAAAAGGACAGGACTGTATCTGCATTATCTATAGTAATTCTGAATATCAATAGTCCCAATTCCTGGGTATCAAAGGACACAGACTAGCAGATTAGATTAGGAAAGAGGATCCATCTTCTTGCTGCCTCAGAGAAACACATGTTGCTATCAAAGACAGACACTACCAAAGGATAAAGGAACTGAAAAAGCTAAGCAATCATGGAACTGGGAAACAAACAAGAATGTCTACAAAAACAACATGCAAAATAGATTTAAAACAGAATTTTGCAGAAAAGATAAACAATAGTAGACCCTCAATAAGGGACCAATTGATCAGGAGGATACTACAATTCTAAATACGTACACACCAAATATAGATTCTCTAAATTGCATAAAAGAAATACAACTAGATGAAGAAAAACACAGATTCACCCCAACTCATTAATTATGGGAAATTTTAATACTCTATCTCAAAAAGACAAAAATTGAACAGAGAAACATTGGAGTTGGCTAAATCCATAAATCAAATTCACCTTCCCCCAGTGAACCTCCTTGCAAAAGACATTGATTAATCCCACCCAGGCATTTTGCTGGGAAAGGATAGAGCAGTGAACATTTTCAGAGACAGCAGATATACCTTGGCCAGCCTTCATGTCCACACAATGATTCCTGAATATAAGGAAAGAGGATTCTTAATTGCAAATGGAAAAAACTATCAAAACAAAGAAGAAATTCCAGCTCTCAGGGATATCTGGCTCCCCAAAGACATGGCAGGGACCACCAAAAGGCTGAACTCCCAAGGTAAAAGGAAATTAACTGGTGGAACAATTAAATAGAGGACCAGTGGCTGCTGAACTACCTGTGGAGACACTGATCAGTTTTCCAAGAACTTTCCTGTCCCTGTGTCCCCAGCCAGCATAGCTTATGAAGGAAGAAAACAATGCCTGCTCCCTGGGAACAAAAAGAGACCCTGGGGTACAGTGCACTCTGCAGGACTCCAGGATCATAATTCACACACAGTCTGGTACCTCTTTGAGGACCAGCTTCACCACACAACCCACCTGGCTGACACAAAACTGACTGGCCTATATTCTTTTAAATGCCAACTCCACACTTTTGGGAATTAAACCACACAGATCACCTCTCCTTGTCTCCCTTGCATTCAAGTCAACCCTAAACAAGGGGCCAAGTGTACACTGGCTGTCTGCCTAAGAGGACTAAACCCTGGGGAAAAATGGGAAATTGACTTCTCTAAAATAAGGGCCCCTCGTGTAGGGTAAAGATATCTGCTACTATTTGTGGACACATTCTGCAAATGTGTGGAGACCTTTGCTAAAAAAAAAAAGAAAAAAGAAAAAGAAAAAAGAACCAGCCTCACTGTGGCCAACAACCTCCTACATGAAATAATTTCTAGGTTTGGGTTGCCTCTGCCAATTGGCTTAGATAATGGACCTGCCTTCATATTACATGTAGCTCTAAAGGTCACTAAGTGGAAACTACACTGCATGTACTGGACCCAAAGCTCTGGACTAGTTGAATACATAAATCATACTACTAAGTCCACACTCTCTAACTTACTCTTAGAGAATGGTAAAAAGTGGCTCCACCCCCTACCACAGCTCCTCCTTAAGGTTAGATGTACTCCCTGTAACAAGGTAGACTATGAGATCATCTTCCATCAGCTGCCTTCCCTACTACCTAGATTAAGGGACTCTAATTCTAAGATAGGACTGCCAGCCCTTGGACTACAAGTCTAGAGTCTCTTAGACTGAGATGATTTCTTTTTTTTTTTTTTTTTTTTTTTTTTTTTGTCTTTTGGTAAAGGGTGTACCTTTACTCCCAGCTGGCCTGGAGTTTGCTTTGTAGACCAGGCTGACCTTGAACTCACAGACATCTGCTTAAAGTCATGGGCCACTACCCCTGGTGGACTGTGGTGATTTTAACATATGAGACTTCCTCTTTACCACTGAGGTATCTCTCTTGATGATCCTCCGACTTTTCTTTTTATTATATCTGTGCTGGATAGCTTTATTATTTTCTTTTAATTTATTTTTGTATGCGTATTGTATTAGTCACTTTTCTGTTGCTGTGATAAAGCACCATGACCAAGGAACTTATAAAAGGAAGAGTTTATTTGAGCTTATGATTGGCGGTTCCAGGGAACTAGAGTCCATTGTGGCAGGAGGCGTGATGGCTGGAGCTGGAGCAGCAAACCGAGGGTCACATCTCCCAATGAGTACAGGAAGCAAAGAGAAAGCAACTGCAGACCAGGAGGCTTGTTAAGTTCACTAAGCCTGCCCCCAGTGACACACTTCCCCCAGCATGGCCACACCTTCTAAGACCTCCAAAAACAGTGCCACCAACTGGAGACAAATGTCTGAATACTTACAGCCTACGGGGGACACTCATGCAAACCACCACACGTATGAACGTATTGTCTGCATGTAGGTTTGTGCACCCATGTCGTGCAATGCTGCAGAGGTCAGAAGAGGGTCTCGGATTCCCCTGGAACTGGAGTCAAAGACGGTTCTCAGCCACCATGTGGGTGCTGGGGATCGAACATGGGTCCTCTGCAAGAGCAGTTGGTGGTCTTACCTGCTAGGCTATCTCTCCAGCCCTTGAGTTGGAGAGATAAAATTTTAATGTACATACATTCATGATTTAGGGTTGCTGTTAATCCATTTTATCTTACTCTAATAAAGAGCCTGATGCTGGTATTTGTATAAAGAAAAAAGATTTATCTCTGAGTTCTAGAGGCTCAAGGGCATTGCACCCATGAAAACCTAGGTGCTAATGAGTCTCTCTTGGATTTCATCACAATACAAATGGTACAGTGTAGAGGACTTGATTTAAGAAACCACTGCACCTGAGGGATGCCAGGCTTATTCTTTTTTCCCTCTGTTTTAGAGGCAGGAACTCAAGTATCTCTGGCTACCTTTGTTCTTTATGTAGATGAGGGTGACCTTGATAGATAGATAGATAGATAGATAGATAGATAGATAGATACATACATACATACATACATACATACATACATAGATATTTAGATAGATATAGATCTTCATTTTACTGATTCTTTTTCTTTAGAGAACCAAAACTAATAAAGATTGTGGTAGTAGGAGTGGTTCTAGAGAAACAGAATTGAAAGGCTGCATTACTTCTATGAGCTTGCTAGTTTCTGGAGCCAGGTCTCCAAGTCAAGGAAGCCTACACTGCTAAAGGGTCTCCTGGTGATATGGAGAGGAATGAAAATCCTTGGTGCAGACTATTTGAAGCAATTATGAAGACAGATGCAATTGAGTTCCCTAACTCACCTCTTGTGAGGAGCAAGGAATCTAGCAAATTGTGGGAAAATAAGGAAAATAATGATGTTGACTCATTGCTGTGAGCATCTCTGGATAAAGTGCTGGAGGTAAACTAGGAGGTCAGTGATGAAATTAACCAGTTTCAGATTCACATCAACAGTTTAAAAGTTTCCAAGTGCGCCCTGGAAGAGACTCTTCACTCCAGCAGCCAAAGAACTAAAGCTGCACAAAATCAAGCTGGAGCCCTTATTATATGATGGGCTGCTTTACAATGCAAATTTAATTCCCAGCCATGGAGAGTATCAGCAATCACAGTGAGGGCACTAGTAGGGAAGGGTGGAATCCTGAAATTTGGGGTGGAGACGTGTGGGAGAACCATGATGAAGATGAGGACTTTGAACCCATTTACTTCATCTGAGGACTGAATCCCCCCACCCTCAGCAGAGAAGGTATCTCCACACACTGCAGACCTGCCCCCCAACCCTTACCTAAGGAAACTAATTCCACCTTTCCAAAGGGAGCTGATGTCCCCCAGCGCCCAGCAAATGGAGCCTCTAGACCTATAACCAGAGTCAACGCTAAGCAGGCCCCTGATGTGAGATAGAAAGTATGGTCCAGGACGAGGTGCCCTACACCACTAAGGAACTTAGTGAGTTTGCTAATTCATTCAGGCAGAAGTCTAATGAATACATGTGGGAATGGATTTTAAACACATGGGATAATGGTGGAAGTAATATAAAATTGAATCAGACTGAGTTTATCCATATGGGACAACTAAGTGTAGATTCTAGGTTTAACATGTATGCTCAATTGGTTAAAAAGGGTGTTAACAGATTATTTGATTGGGTGGCTGGGGTATGTATTAAAAGATGGGCTACTGACAGAATTAGAAATGTCTGATATTCTTTGGCTTAGTATTGATGAAGGGATTCAAAGAAAAAAAAATCAAGAATAAGGCTAGATTCCTGGTATACCCCAACATACCCGCCTCTGGTTCTGAGCTGCAAGCTCCTCTGAAAAGGCTCATTTCCCCACCTCTCCTCCAAATCCACTCCATTACACTCCCCTACTCCTGAGATTTCTAGGCCAGCCCCGTTTGAATCCCACATTTTGGCCACTCCTCTCTGATCCTCCATGAGTTTCTAAGGCCCACCCTTACTCAGGTTCCCAACACAGCTTTCCATGTGGTTTCTGTGTCTCTAGTGAGTTTTTCCATCCCCTGGATAGACATATTTAACTGTCCCCTGCCTCTGATTACACTGCTATGAGAGGTCCCTGGGACTATCCTGAGACATGGGGTCCCCTCTAGGCCAGATACTGTGCAGCCCTCCTTAAATTCCACACCACACCGCTCCATTTGGTCACTTCTACTTTGGTGAGTTTCCTAGTCACAATAAAACCCAGCAGTCTAGCCAGCCTTGGACTCATTCCAAAGACTTCTTTGGCCCGGCCCACTAGCAGCTTGCCTCTTTCCTCCTTCTTTATTCTCTGATATCACTCACATTACATCCTTCCTCTAAATCGTGAGTTTCCTCGGTTCCCATTACCCATCACTGACCTAAACACTGCCTTCTGTCTCATTGAAATCACTCCTATGACCCTTATGGGGATCCCACCTCACTGACACCCCACCCCTTCCACTCACCTCTAACTCCTTTAACAAGGACCCCCTTCTGTCAGCCCAGTCCTGGACACCCTCTACTAGGGCATTTTACATGGTTGATGTCTTTATCAATTACAACTGGACCTAAGGACACCATATCCTTCTATCTTAATGTGAGAATGTAAATAAAAACAGAAAATGATCTGTGCCTTTGTATGCCAGTGCTGGGTAGTTCATAAATTGAGACCTTAGAAAATACCTAGATTTCTAACTCTATACTATGATCAATACAAAGACAGAATACATAATAGGGGATTTTCCAGATGATTTTCCACCTGTAATATTCTGCAAAATCATTGATAATATTTATAGAGTTTTTTAGTTTTCATGATTAAAGTTCTACTTCCAAATAAACCCCTCAGACCAAAATTCACCAAGAATGATCTGGCTATAGCTGCTGCTGAGTGCCTGTTTTGCCAACCACAGAGACCAACACTGAGCCCCCGACATGGCATATTCCCTGGGGTGACCAGCAGCAACCTGGTGGCAGGTTGATGTCATTGGACCACTTCCATCATGGAAGGGACAGCACTTTGTCCTTACAGGAATAGACACTTGTACTGGTTATGGATGTGCCTTTCTTGCGCATAATTCTTCTGCAAAAACTACCAGCCAGGGATTACTGAATGCCTCATCCACCATCACAGTATTCCTCATAGCATCGCTTCTGACCAGGGAACTCACATCACAGCCACAGAAGTGCCACAGTGGGCCCATGGGCATGGAATCCACTAATCTTACTATGTTCCCCACCAACCTGAAGCAGCTGGCTTGACAGAATTATGGAATGGCCTTTTGAAGACAAGGTTATAGCACAAATTATGTAACAATACCCTGGAGGGCTATGGCAAGGTTCTCCACCAGGCAGTATATGCTTTGAATCAGCATGTAATATATGGTACAGTTTCTCCTATAGCCAGATTTCACAGGTCCAGGAATCACAGGGTGGAGGTTGGAAGGATTCCACTAGTCACTCACTAGGAAAATATTTGCTTCCTGTACGAATGACCTTGTGATCTGCTGGCCTAGAAATTTTCGTTCCAAGGAGGAAATGCATTTCCCAGGAGACACAGCAAACATCCCATTGAACTGTAAGTTAAGACTACTTCCACCTGGCCACTTTGGGCTTCTGTTGCCTTTAAACCAACAGGCTAAGAATGGAAAAACAGTATTAGAAGTGATTGATCCAGACTACCAGGGAGAATTTGGATGTTTTCTCCTCAATGGAACCAAGAAAGATTACACCTGAAAAGCAGGAGATTCTGTAGGGCACTCTTAGTTGCTACCATTTCCTGTGATTAAGGTTAATGGGAAACAGAAACAACCCAAACAATATAGGATAACAAATGGCCCAGAAACTTCAGGGATGAAGGCATGGGTCACTCCTCCAAGAAAAGAGCCAAGAACTGCACAGGTGCTTGCTGATAGGGGAGGAAATACAGAATGCGTAGTAGAGGAAGGTAGTCATAAATATCAGCTGAGGACACAGTACCAGGTTCACAAACATGGATTGTGATAGATATGTACTTTTGTCCTATTTGGTTAAGAATATGCTTGTGCATATACACCCATATATTAAGCAGATATTTGTCACGTTCCCTTTGAATGTGCAACTGAGATAAGTGTTAAGTTCTTTCATATTTAGATTATTAGATACTGAAGGACTAAGTATTCCTCAAAGACATTACCACCTACTCTAAGATACATAATGCACTGTGATTGTACATGAGATACTTATATCATGTTTCATGGAATTATGACCTTGCCATTGTGTTCATTTGGCATTTAAAAATAACATAAGGAGAGGCTACTGGGTGTGAAATTGACAAGGGGTGGCCTTGTGATGGTTAGTCCTGTTAATTCTGAGTGTCAACTTGACTGGATTTGGGATTAACAAAAATGAGAAAGAGATCCTCCTATTGGATTATGTCAAACTATATGACCCACCCTAAATGTGGCCATTACCTTCTGATGGCAGCCAGCATAAAAGGCCATGGCAGAAGGGAGCTTGTCCCCTTTTTGCTGCTTGCCTTCTCTCTCACTGGTGAGTTTGTTTTGCTGCTGTGATCAGCTCATCAGATGCCAGCTTAGACTAAAGTCCAGCCACTCTCCAGGAATCCATTAGGCCAGATTGGAGCTACTGAGACATCCAGCCTTGAGGACTGAGCAGGTACCTGGATTCTCAGCCTCTCCACTGTGGTGCAGTTACTCTTAGACTAGTCAGACCCTACCCCATAGGCAAATCTAGTAAACACACACACACACACACACACACACATACACACACACACACCCTCCTTCCCAATGTCCATGGTAGGCAGGGGAGGGTTGCCTTTCATCACTCTGATATGTTCATTGTCAAGAACACATTCATTCATTATCTTTTTGGGTAGAATATCAAATTAAGAGCACTAGCTGCTCTTGTAGAGGTTCTGGGTTTGATTCCCAGCACCCACATGACTGACAACAGTCTGTATGTCCAGGTGGAAGGGATCTGATGCTCTCTATAGCCACTGTAGGCATTGCACACTTGTGGTGTACTTACATACAAAAGTTCATACATAAAAAATAATGACTTTTTACATAGTATTTTTATTATTTGGGGAACTGGAATGCTGGCTTAGTGTTTTATAGCACATACTGCTCTCGGAGAGGACACAACTTTGTTTCCAGGCACCCATGTTGCACAGCTCACAACTGACTATAACCCCAAATCTAGGGAACTGACATCTTCCTTTGGCCTCTATGTGTACCTGAAATTACATGCATGCCCTGGACTCCATGTTTATATTCTATATATACATAATTTAAAAAACAAGGCTGGGTGTGGTGGTGCATGAGTTTAATGCCAGCACTAGGGAGACAGAGGCAGATATACATTTGTGACACTGAGGCCAGCCTTGTCTACATAGTAAGTTCCAGACAAGCTGGGTCTAGAAGAGGACTCTGTCTTAACCTTCACCCCAACAAAAAATTTCAAAAATAAAAAAAATGGGGGGCTGGACATGGCTCAGTGTTTAAGAGAACTTACTGCTCTTGCAGAGGACCCAAGTTTGATTCCCAGCACCTACATGGCAGCTAACAACCTCTTCCTGCTTTATTAGAAAATATAAACTTCCAGTTGTGGGGGCACATGCCTTTAATCCCAGCACTCAGCAGGCAGAGTTGGGCCTATTGCTGGACATTCAAGGCCAGCCTGAATAATGAATTTCCAGCCATCTGGGGCTAAAAAGAGACCCTATATCAAAAAAAAAAAATTAAAGAAAGAAAGAAAATAATTTTTTTATTAAAAAGTAAAGGTGTTTGGAAGAAAAGATGGTTGTAGAATGACACGTGTTGGGCATCTAGCCTTGGGGCCTAGGGTACACCAGCTCCCTAAAGACTGAATGTATGGACCATGTGAAGAATCTTATCACACAGAAGGAATATTTTCCTGACCTTAGGTGTTTCTACACTGATCTCAAAATCCTCTGGTACTACTAAACCTGGAGCCTTGTCCCACAGTAGAAGTTTTCATGTTCTACCAAAGTCAGATTCCCAGTGTCAAAGTGCTCTATGGTCTACACAGGGAGTTCCAGAGTAGCTGGGGGTACAGAGAGACGCTGTCGCATAAAAAATAAAAAATAAATAAAAAATAAAAATAAAAACAGCGAAAATGCCAGATGTGGTAGCATGAGCCTTTAATACTGGCACTCAGGAGGCAGAGGCAGGCAGATCTCTTTGAATTCAAGGCCAGCCTGTTCTACATAGTGAGTTCCAGGACAGCTGAGACTACAGGAAGACCCTGGCCCAAGAAGACATAAAGTGAATAAATACATAATTTTAAAAATTAAAAAAGAGAAAATAAGAAATACTATTATTCTATTAGTTCTTAACACCCTTGACTTTCTTCTTATTGGTGTTCTTTATACAAGAAAAATTCAACAAGTTTATATATTTTTTGAACTATTGTGAGTGCATGTGTGTGTGTTTGTGATGGAGAGAAGCACATGCCACAGGGCACTCATGGAGGTCAGAGGACAATTTGTGGTGTCCCGGTGCCCCATCTACCTTTATGTGAGCTCAAGGGACTGAACTCAGGTCACAAGGTTTACAGAACAACCCCCTTTACCTAATGAGGGTATTTGTGGGCCTTTGTGAGGCTTTCTCTATACTTTCTTAAAATACTGTTTCTATATTTAAACTCTACATTAATTTTTTTTTAAACTGGAAACATCTACAAACAAGTCTGAGAAAAATTGTACCTATTTCAACACTTTTTGCAACACCAGAGAGCAGGTGGGGGGTGCGGTGGACAAGGAGGGGTGCATAGCCAAGCCACAGTAAGTTCGGGAACTACTCACTAGAACACAACTGGGCCTGGCCACAGAGGAGCAGGCAGGGGAGGTGCACATGGGGCAGGGCCACAAGAGGCTAGAGCTACCTAACTAGGGCTTTTGGATCCCAAGCCTCAGTGGGGGTCTGCTCAGAAGGAGGAGCCCTGGTGCTTGGGTAAAAGGATAACATCAGCACACAAGAAGGAAGAGCCTCTCGACTGCATGCCCTTCCTGATTGGGAACTGACCAAGGGATCCTCCCCACCTCCTCATGTGCCAAGGGAGTGTGAGGCAGATGTGCGGCTTGAGCTGCAGTTCCTGGCTCTGCCCAACTAGAGGAAGATCTGGGCGATGTGCTCTCCCAGACACTGGACCCTGGCACCACCAAGGGACACAGCCAGGATAGCACAGGTTCTACAGGCTGGACCAGGAGCCTGGAAAGGAAAGGAAAGGAAAGGAAAGGGAGTACCCCTCCAGAGGGCGGGGAGGAGAGGTGGGGGAGGGCCATAGGGTTAGGAAGGGGAGGAGCACAGGACACAGGCAGGATCTGGGACGAGTAGGAGAGCATGGGGGGGTGCACATGAGGCGAACTTCAGTGCTCCCTCCTTTCAGCAGTAGGAAGCCTGAGAGAGAGAGGCTACCGGCCAGGGTGCAGGAAGTCCTGAGGCTACAAATTCTCCCAGAGAGCACTTGGAAGGGGGAGGCAGAGGGCAGGGATACGGAGGGCGGGGCATGCTGTGGAGCAGGTGGGGGCGGGGCCCCAGAGGGGAGAGCAAGCTGAGGAGCATGTGGAGGCAGGAGCTGAGGTCCTCAGGACAAGTAGGTGCTGTGCCAGGTTGCAGTGCTGGGCAGGGCCAGAGGGGCTGCCCAGGTTTACAATGCACAGAATGTGGTCAGCAAGATGGCCCAGCTCTTAAGGCACTTGCTGTGAAGCCTGGGAACCTGAGTTTGAGTCCCTGGATCCACATGGAAAGAGAGAAACAGCTCTTGAAAGCTGTCCTCTGACCCATGAGGTTTCTCCATGAGAGCAGGCAGCCAGGTTCTCGGACTCCCAGTCAGGAGACTGGAAAGAGGTGGGACGAGGACATATGTAACCGAATTGCACCAGTACCTCCTTTGATGTGAACTCCCTTCCCAGGTGAGGTGCTGTTAGCTGGGAACTCCCAGTGTTTCACAGGGAGAGGAGATGGCTGCTGCAGATATTGTGGCCTGAGCAGGGTCTACATTCTCATAATACTCCTCCTCTCTGATTTATTTCCTGAATATGAGTGTACTGCCTACATGTGTGTAAGTGCACCCCTGTATTGTCATGCCCAGGGAGTTCAGAGGAGGACATCAGATTCCCCTGGATGTTAACATCCCCTGTCTTTAACATGTTTAACATCTAACATTAACATTGTTAGAGACCATGTGGGTTGTGGGAATCAAACCCAGGTCCCAACAGTGGCCAGTGCTCTTTAATGATGCATCTCTCCAGACCCCTGCCTGCCTCCCTCCCTTCCTTCCTTCCTTTCTTTTTTTATTTATATTTGTGTGTGGGTGTGTGTGGTGAGTTTGAGTGTGTGTGTGTGTGTGTGTGTGTGTGTGTGTATGTATGTGTTGATGGGTTTTTTTTGCCTTGATGTTTTTGAGACAGTCTCCATGTAGTCACAGCTGGCCTAGAACACACTATGTAGAGCAGGTTGGCCTTGATCTAACAGAGCTCTGTCTGCCTCTGCTCTGGGATTCTAGGATTAATTATGTGTGCCATCATGCCCACCTCTGGGGCCCTGGTGAGTTTTAGCAAGTCTGCTCACATAGGCCAGATTCCCTGAAGCTGAAGGAATAGGTGGTTCACAACGACCTGATGTGGGTACTGAGAAGTGAACACAGGACCTGAGGAACAGCAAGCACTCTAACTGTTGAGCCATCTGGCCATCTCCTGTCATTGTCTGTCTGTCTGTCTGTCGGTCTGTCTGCCTGCCTTATGTATGTCTCTCTCTTCCCATAGATTTCTTTCTTTATTTGAGAATCCTCCTTGTCTCCCTAGGCTACCATACTTAGCTTACTGTAACTCTTTTTTTCTTTCTGACAGGGTCTCAGTGTAGCCCCAGCCAGACTGGAATTTACTATGTAGACCAGGATGGCTCCAATCTCATAGAGATGGCCTGCCCCTACCTCTGCATCTAGAGTGCTAGGGATATCTCAGTCCAGGGTCAGTCAATAAAAAAAAAAAAAAAATAGAGTGCTAGGGATAAAGGTGCAACCCACCTGGCTATTATTGTATATCATTGCTTTTCCTCTGTCCTCTTTTTTCTGAAATCATGTTCAAAGAGCACCATTGAGTTGAATTTATAAGTTAGATATAGTAGAGGAAAATTATACAATAATGAATGTTACATTAATTTTGCCTGTCTGATCAGAATAGCCTCTTTTACTCTATTCCATTAGGCAAATAGGAGCTCCTGTAATGGAAGGATGTTTGTAGGTTGCTGCTCGATCACAGTGCTTTATATGAAGAGAGGGAAAAGAATGACCTATTTGATTCAGGCAAATACCATTTGGGGGATTAAAATAGGCTATGGGTAGAGTAGATACTGGGAATAAGGTTTAGAAATTCAATTTGGAGTGCTAAGTGTGAGATACTTAAATGAAAACAATGACTAAATACTTAGATATATCTTTTTGGAATTAACTAAAACATTAAGTAATTACATTTACATATGTTTGGTACATATGTTTGAATGAGATGATTAGGGATGATTCTAACTTGAAAGGAAAAGTGATGTAGATGTCAGATGTGGTGGCACATGTTTGTAGTTCCAGCACTTGAATGGTTAAGGCTAACTTGAGTTTAAGGCTAGCTTGGGCTACATACTGAGACTGTATTTATTTATTTATTTATTTATTTATTTATTTATTTATTTATTTATTTTGAGATATGGTTTCCCTTTAGTCCTAGCTGGCCTGGTGCTCACTATGTAGACCAGGTGGGCCTTGAATTCACAGATATCTACCTGCCTCTGCCTTCCAAGTGCTAGCATTAAAAAAATAAAATCAAGCTGGGTGTGGTCACACAGGCCTTTAATCCTAGCACTGGGGAGGTCTCAAAAAGACCAAAAAAAAATCCCATGAACAAAGAAATAAATAATATCAAAGTGTGTGATTGTAGCTCAATGGTAAATTGAATTAAGACAAGAAGAGGGGGCTGGCGAGATGGCTCTTGCAGTTCTTAGAGAGGACTTAGTTCAGTTCCCAGCTCCCACATGGTGGCTCTTTGGAGTCTGTAACTCTGGTCCTCAGAGATCCAATGTCTCTTAGACTCCAAAGGGAATGCATGCACATAGTGCAGTTACATATGTGCAGGGTAAACACCCAATCATCTAAAAAATCAATACTAGATAAAATTGTTATCAAATTTTCAAAAGAAGGCAAAGCCTAAACATAAGGTGTGGAACAGGGTTCACAGGACACAGAATGGAAAGGAGCTGCCAGGGACATGGGGGAGCATGATAATCCTACATGAAAATATCTCACCAGTGTGGGGTGCTATTAATGAGGTAAGTGACACTTGGTAGTTTTAGCAATGGAAAGGCCATTGGTGTCCTTGACTCAGTGGACTAACCAGGCCTGAAATGTGAATACAGTGAGTTTACTAAAGATCAAAGGAGATGAGAAAGAATAAGCAATGATAAATAATTCTTAAATTTTGTTTGAAAAGAGAGCACAGTTTATCTCATAACATGAAAATAGATCTTCCAGTAATTGATAATTGGAAATTGACTGTGAAATCAGAATCAGGGTACATATCAGTTGAGAATATGGATGGAACTGGCCAAATAAGTGGGTTTATGAAGGAGCTAAGAGTTTGTTAGGTTTGATAGAATGAATAGGTTAGGGATATAGGACTGTTGAGTGCATTTCAGGTTTAGGGTCATAAGTTCATATACAGACCAGTCCAAATGAGTTTTCTTTCACTGACTTGTTTCTATTCTTCCACATCAGAACTTTGGAGGCATGGTCTTACGTTCATACGTGTGCTCTGCTACGCCATTGCATTTTTCCTGCTATTTGGGCAGTTGTTCAGAAATGTTTTAGAAGAGAGTCATCCTAAGAAAGACTTGAAATTTGTAGACTCTCAACTCTAAAGAGGCAGGTTATATTACATAAGTACATCTGTTCTTCTTCCTTTTTGTGCTGTTGTCCCTGTTTATAACCATTTCTATTCAACTTGGGCTATATAAGATCAGGGATCAGGATACATTATTGTAATTGCATACAAAGCTACCCCAGATGGCCTTTACAGTTTAATGCCTGTGACTTCTGTTTGAATTCTACAGTGAATATTTGAGGAAGAGGTTGGTTAGATGATCATTTAAAATTTGAATCATCAGTATGAAAGGCCCTTCATACTCTGGCTGAGGTCTGCTGTCATGTGCTTCCTTTAAACTAAAGTCGTGAAGCCAGGTGTGGTGTCGCACACCTTTAATCCTATCACTGGGGAGGCAGAGGCAGGAAGTTCTTTGTGAGTTCAAGGCCAGCTTGGTGTACAGAGTGAGTTCCAGGACAGCTGGGGCTACAGGGAGACCCTCTCTCAAAAAGACCAAAATAAATAAATAAATAATAAAAAATGACAAAAAAATTAAAGTCTTGGGGCTGGAGAGATGGCACAGCATTTAAGAGCACTTGCAGCTCCTGCAGAAGACCTTAGTTCAGTTCCTAGAATGCATGTTGGATAGCTCACAATTCCCTTTAACTCCAGTTCCAGAGAATCCAACCCATTGTCTGGCTTTCACTGGCACTTGCATTCACATGCACAGACCCCTACACTTGTGCATAACTAAACATAAACTATTTCTTTTAAGTTGCATTCTTATTGACGTTGTGGTTTACTGGTGTATTCTAGAGTTCTGCCTGTAGTGTATAGACTCTAAATATGGGACACTTCTTTGGGAAAGAGAGGATGCGTGAATACAAAATTCAAAGACATGCTCATAATGAAACGTGATATTATGTACATGCTTGTAAAGATTTCCATACTAAGATGAGTGCTTCTGGTGGCCATAAAATTTAAACTGATGTCAACAAGGTAATTTAGTAGTGTTTCCAATAACAGGTTTGCAATTGCATAATTTCTTCAACTCTCTCTCTCTCTCTCTCTCTCATTGTTTTTTGTCTGTCTGAGACAGAGACTCCCTGTAGCTCCATCTGTCATAGAACTCACTATGTACACTGGGCTTGGCCTTGAACTCAGAGAGATCTACCTGCCTCTGCCTCACAAGTGCCAAGATTAAAGGCGTGCACCACCTTACCTGGCAAGTTTCAGCAACTCATAAGGAACTTACATAGGCATCACTTCTTGCCCAGAATTTCTGGGCAAGATACTACTATATATTATATATATTATAATATATATATTATATATATATATATAATTGCTAGTATATATTTTATATAAGCTGCTTGAAAATATAAATAAGAGCTGTTTTCAAACTTTGCTACTTGGGTTGGGAGAGATGGCTCATTGGTTCAGAGCAAAGGCTGCTCTTGCAGAGGACCTGGGTTTCATTCCCAGCACCCACATGGTAGCTAACAACCACCTGTAATTCTAGTTCCAGAAAGATCCAATGTCCACTTCTGACTCAGGAAGTGGAAAACAGGGGTGCACTTACGTACATGCAGGCAATACACATAAAATAAATAGAATAATTTTAAAATACTCTGCTATCTTGATACTCTCAACAATATGTTCCCCAATTTCATTTCTGTTCCTCAGTTAAGGATGCTCATGACTCACACGTTGGGGGCAGAATATTACTTATTTGAGAAGCAGTGTTTCATGTGATTTGTTTCTGTCTTAAAAGTTTGACATCACGGCTACTATTTTAACTAAATGTATTTTAGTCTCTTAGTATGAAGCTATGTGTGAATAGTTTACAAAAGTGTTCTTTTCCAATAAATCAGCCAAATATTTTTGAAATTTAAAATATTTGCATAAAAATATCCAGACCTTCAGAGTGAGCATGTCTTTGTCATGGTCCCCAACTCAAAAAGACACCATTAACAGAATGCTAGACTTCCCAAGAGCCCCATCCAGTTACTGTGTCTTCAACAACAAGCGAAGTTGTTGTACTTACCTCTGTTTATTAAACTTTTATAAATGTAGTATGTATAGAGAGCATGGCTGGATTTGTATCTGTCTTCTTTTGCCCAGCATGCTTTTGGGGTCCAGCCACGTTAATAGAGTGTTGCAATTTATCTGTCCTCATTGCACAATTTGCATTATGTGAATATCAGAATACTGTATTCTAAGTTAGGTGACATTTCAGTTGCTTCTAGTTTGTAGCACAAATAGTATTGGAATGAACACTGTGCATCTTGCTAAACATGTGCACATTTCTCCTGGGCCTAGGAATGAACAGAGCTTTGACTTTAATTCTTTATTTCATGAATCTTTAGCAAAATTTTAAGTTATTTAATCAGAATACCTTTTAGTAAAACTAAAATCAAGATTCCTGATTCTAATAATGATATTTTCTAGAAACATTTCTGGGAAATTTCATAGATACATAATCATCACCTGAAAGTTCTAGGTTTTCAGCTTGCCCTTTGGCCTTAAGTTATATCTCTCCCATGCATTTGGGTTGTTTCTTTTACTGAGAAACTCTAGGAACTTCCAATGATTCTAGTGGCATAATAAGGGCACCACACTACCACAAATAATGATTAGGAGAAAAGCTTTTGTGTTCTAAAAATGAGTCATTTAAGTTTTAAATATATTTAAATTATAAAAATAAGCACCAGACAAATACTCTTTCCCATGATGAGCATAAAGGTGCATATTCGTTGGAAGCTAAATCTTTTTTTGTGTGTGTGTCTTTTTGAGACAGAGTCTCCCTGTACCCCAGCTGGCCTGCAACTCACTATGTACACGAGACTGGCCTTGAACTCACAGAGATCCACATGCCTCTGTCTCCTGAGTGCTGGGATCAAACATGAGTGTCATCACACCTGCCCCTGGAAACTGCATGGGTTTTTTTTTTCTTGTTTTTTTTTTATTTATTTTTTATGTGTATGAATGTACTGTCTGCATGTAGGTGTGTGCACTCGAGTCATGCAATGCTGAGGAGGTCAGAGAGGGTATGGGATTCCCCTGGAACTGGAGTTAAAGATGGTTCTCAGCTGCCATGTGGGTGCTGGGGATCCAACCCAGGTCCTTTGCAAGAGCAGTTGGCATTCTTAGCCACTAGGCCATCTCTCCAGCCTCAGAAACTGCATCTTGAACAGTGAACTCATAGCGCCCCATTTACTCATTCTACCTTTTTTCTTTTTTCTTTTTTCTACCTTTTTTCTTACTGGGAAAACAACATGTTTTCTGTAACTGCTGCTTCCTAAGAGACTTTGGCATTTGTTAATGTTCTTGCCAGTTTTAATGATGGAATTTATCATGTTCTTAGATATATAACATTTGACAAGGAAATAAAGATTTATTGACATGAAGGAATACAGGAAATAGATCTTGACAATGTAAAGGTTCAGATTATTAGTACAAGCTACAGAGTGCTCAGCCCTAATTGAGACATCTGTATCACACCCCTCACTCCTAGGCTCAGGGCTCTTTGTAGATGAGGGGGTAAAAGATTGTAAGAGCCAAAGGTGTGTTACCTCATCAAACTGAAAAGCTTCTGTACATCAAAAGAAACAATCAAGGAAGTGAAGAGAAATCCCACAGAGTGGGAGGAAACCTTCACTGCAGATACATCTGACAAAGTATTCATTTCCAGAATATATAAATTACTCAAAAAACAAAGAAAAAAGAAAACAAATGACCCTCTCAATAGATGGAGCAAAAAACTGAACACAGACGTCACAAGTGAGGAATTAGAGATGTCTGAGAAACACCTCAAGAACTGTTCAACATCACTAATCATTAAGGAAAACAGTCAACTTCCCCTTGGAGAATATTGAAAAAGACAAAGAGATGAAAAGCATGTTTGGCAGAATGCATGAGCTCTGGTGGAGTGGGGGAATGGGCAGGAACACGGGTCTAGATTTGTTAAAAAAAATAAATTTATGTAAAAAAATAAAAAATAAAAAAAACAAAGGGAATCCAGAGGATACTAAGAAAATTTATACTCCAAAAGATGGAAAATATGGAAAAATGGATAAATTTGTAGACAAACAGAACCTGCCAAAATTAAATCAACAGATTATAAATAAGATATAAAGAGAAATGAGGTTTGAGTAGTAATAAGGAACTACACAAACGAATGCCCAGTAATGGTCAGATTCAGTGCTGAACTCTTGAGATGTTTAAGAACTAGCACTAATTCTCCTTAAATTATTCCTTGAAATGGAAAAGGTAGGGAAATTACTCAACTCATTTTGTGGAGCCAATATTTCCTTGATGCCAAGAATAGGCAAGGGTGCAATAAAAGAAAAGCAAACTATAGCTAGGGGGCACAGCTTTAATCCCAACACTCAGGAGGCAGAAGCAGGCAGATTTCTGTGCCATCATGGATGCTTCTCATGGTAAAGATCATTTGAACAGGAATTGACAAGGTGTCTCTGGTGCTTTGAATGCACCCAAGGAACTTGCCTAAGGGCAGGACAACCATGATGGAGGTGGCAGTGCTCCCCTGGTTCCTTCCTTTCAGAGCCACATCCCATGTTACTTCTGGGGCCAGCAAAGAGCCCTGAAGGAGTTCTTGACTTTTGAGAGTGACAATAACCTTAGCTGGAGTACTATTGGCAGCTGATTACTGCTGGATGGGGGAGATTGGATCTCTAAGGGAGTGACTGTGGGTAGGCTGACTAGACTCCAGTGGATGAACTTGCATGGAAGGACATCTGGGTACATAAGCTTGATTAAATAGCTCTTAACATATATGAGAAAATTAAATGTTTTGAGAGTGGGGAAGAGTATAAAGATGTACACATAAGATGTTATGTAGGAAATGTACAAAAATCAAAACTATAGTGAATAAAAGAATATAAGGTAGACTTCCTTGGGCTTTTTCACTAGCCAGAGGAGGCTGTCCCTGGGTACTTGACATTGATGTGAGTATGCCCCATGAGCGTGTCCAACACAGAACATGCCACTTCTCTCATCTTCATCTAAGAAGCGACTCTGGCTCTGGTTGGGAAACATGGCCTGCTTCACTAGAATCATCCCTGCTTCTTCTAGGATTCTAGGAAGGAGAAAAGGTAAGGAAGAAGGTTCTGGCCCTCCACCATGGCATACACACACACACACACACACACACACACCCCTGTTATCCCACACTAGGGAGGCTATGGCAGGAGAGCTGTGTGTTTGAAGCCAGCCTGAGGGACATAGAAAGTTCTAGGGTGTTTTGTTTTGTTTTGGGGACTTCTGAGACAGGGTCTCCCCAGCTGGCCTGGAACTCACTTTGTAGACCAGGCTGGCCTTGTACTCAAGCTGAACATTGGACGCCAGTCAGTATTGTGTATACTGGGAGACTTGATTATCATCTCTGTTAGGACTGAGCTGGGATAAGTGTTGTCCAGTGGCCTGCAATTTGGGTTACTTGGATCCTTCACATAAGTTGTTTTTTTTTTCCACATGAAATGTGCTGAAGTAAGCAGAGATGGAATGCTGATTGTTAATTCCCCTCCCCTTTCTCCTGCACAAATAGAGAAAAAGATACACATTTAAATGGTTTAATCTCAGCATTGAAGGAAAATTATGCCCTACTTTGCAAATCTACTCGTGTTAATTTTATTTTTTATTTTATTTATTTTTTGTCTTTTCAAGACAGGGTCTCCCTGTAGCTCCAGGTGTCCTGGAACTAGCTCTGTAGACCAGGCTGGCCTTGAACTCACAAAGATCTGCCTGCCTCTGCCTCCCAAGTGCTAGGATTAAAGGCATGCACCACCACACCCAGCTTTTTTTTGGAAACATGACATCTTTTAGAAAAAGAAATACTCCAATTCAAGTGATATGTGTATGTATGTATATATTTATTATATATATATGTACATATGTATATATACATATATATGCAAGTTGTGATAATTTTTAAAAGCTTTATAAAGAAGCTTTAAATGGAAAGAAAAGCTGGGCATGGTGGAGAAGCCTTTAATCTTAGCATTCAATATGCAGAGGCAGGTGCATCTCTGAGTTCAATGCTAGCCTGCCTACAGAGTGAGCCCTAGGCCAGGTGGGACTTAAAGGGAGACCCTGTCTTTTTATTTTTATTAATTTTATTTATTTATGTATGTGTATGAATGTTACCTGTTGCATTGCCCAAGTCTGTGCACCTGTGTTGTGCAACGCTGAGGAGGTCAGAAGAGTGGTCTCAGATTCCCCTTAGAACTGGGGTTCTCCTGGATCTGGATTCGAGTTGGGTTTCAGACGGTCTCAGCCACCATGTGGGGTGCTGGGGAGTCGAACCCGGGTCCTCTGCTAAGAGCAGTCGGTGCTCTTAACAACTGTGCCATACTCTCCAGCCCTGAGACCCTGTCTTAAAAACTACCAAAAACTCCCCCAAAATTAATTAATTAATTAAAAATAAAATAAAATGGAAAGAAAATAGGCAAATTCAGATGGTTAACATAAATTCGAATCTTCAATGGCATTGAACTGTTACTTGTAGTTGCTCTTGAGAGCTGCAGGTAATAAGGTGAACTTCTTCATTTAAGGATTTGGTGCTAGGAGGGACACCATACTTTGTTTTTCTTAGACTCTGTAACTTCACTTAGCATAACTGCGTGTAGCTCCATCCACTTGCCTGCAAAAATCATGATATCGTCTTTTTTTTACTGCTGCATAGAAATCCATTGTGTAAATGTACCTCATCTTCATTATCCTAAATTCCCCAGTTGAGGGACACTTGGGTTGTTTCAAGCTCTTCACTATTGTGAAAAGAGCTGCAATAAACATGGTTGTGCCTGTACCTCTGCTATGGGATAGATCCTTTCGGTAAATAGCCTGAGAGCATCTGGAGACAATGGGGACAAGCCTGGTGTAAGCTGAGCCTTTCTCCTACCAAATCCAGGTACAGACCTTGGCATCTGGCCCTGGAGGATTGGTGGGGAGATTGCAGGTGGTGGACTGTGGTTCTGTTAGTCCATATCAACAGGTGGGTGATTGGGGCTCACTCTCACTTGGGTGGGAGGATCCAGGGCATTGCACACTGAAGCCATGGTGGCCCTTCACATGCACAGGACGCAGGAGTTCTGGGCCTCAGGGTGCAGGTTTACAGGCCTGGAAATTTGGGGATGGCTTGGGTGTTGTGTGGCTTAGTCCATTGGGTGAGCTCTTGCTGGTTGAGTAAAGGGTGTTGGTCTGTGTAGTATTAGGATAGAGTTGAGATTTTTGGAGCCTAAAGTGTCTACAACTGTACATCAATTGCTGGAGAGATGGCTCAGTGGTTAAGAGCACCCACTGCTCTTGCAGAGCACCCAGGTTCAATACCCAGCACCCATATGGCAGCTAAGAAACGTCTTTCACTCTAGTTCCAGAGGACTCTGACGCCCTCTTCTCTCCTCTGTGGCATTGCATGACACCATCCTACATGCAGACAGTACACTCAAACACATAAAAATAATAATAAAAAGAGAAGTCAACAAAAACACCTGAAGAGTATAACCAACATCAGTGTCAGCTCAATCAACACCTAAGCTTCACATTACAAGCATAACCAACAGAAGCTTCCCAAATGCCTAAAGCTAAATGAAAGAGAGACTTAGGTGTACCTCCACCAAATACCAGTACCCCTATTCAAGTACCTTCTAGTGAAGACCCCTTGGATATAAATTAGGATACAATTTTCAAAAGAACAGTTATGAATATGATTAGAGAAATTAAGGAATTAAGGGAATTTAAGGAGCTTATAAACAAGGAAGTCCAGAACCTAAAAGAAGACAGGGATAAATTGAAAGAGGACAACAATAAATTGTGGAATGAAATTATAAAAGATATAGAAACACTGAAGAAAATGCAAGTTGATTGGGCTGGAGAAATAGCTCAGAGGTTAAGAGTACTGACTGCTGTTGGAGAGGAGCCGGGTTCAATTCCCAGCACCCACATGATGGCTAAGAACCATCTTTGACTCCAGTTCCAGGGGAATCCAACACCCTCTTCTTACTTCCACAGCATTGCAAAACATGGGTGCACCAACCTACATGTAGACAGTACATTCATACACAAAAAATAATAATATTTTTTTAAAAAAAGAAAATGCAGGTTGGAATGAAAAAAAAAGAGAAATGCATCATTCCACAAACAACATGGAAAAGATGGTAGAAACTCTAAATAATAGAATGGATGAAGAAGAAAAGAGAATATCAAGACTGGAAGACAATATGGAAGAATTGGATAAATCAAGTAAAGATTATGAAAAATTTTTTAAAAACACAAGAATGGAATAATCAGGTACTGTGGAATACTATGAAAAGACCAAATCTACAAATTATAAGGCTAGAAGAGGAAGAAAATTCACAGGATAATGATATTGTGCTGGTCTTCAACAAAATTTTAGAGAAAAATTTTCCCAAATTAAAGTGAGAAACACACATACAAATACTAGAAGTTTATAGAACATGAAGCAGACAGAGCCAGAAAAGAAATTCTCCACACCATATCATAGTAAAAACACAAGATGTTCAAAGCAGAGTAAGGATACTGAGGGCTGCAAAAGAAAAACAAGTTATCTACTAAGGAAAACCTATCAGAATGACAGCCGATTTCTAAATACAGATGATGAGAGCCAGAAGAGCATGATCTAAAATATTCCTCATTCTAGGTTGGAGAGATGGCTCAGGGGTTAAGAGCCCCAACTGCTCTTGCAGAGGACCCAGGTTCAATTCCCAGCACCCACATGGTAGCTAAGAACCATCTTTAGTGCCAGGTGTGGTGGCCTTTAATCCCAGCACTCAGCAGGCAGAGGCAGGTGGATCTCTGTGAGTTCAAGGACAGCCTGGTCTACAGAGTGAGTTCCAGGCCAGCTGGGACTATAGGGATGCCCTGTCTCAATAAATTTATAAGTAAATAAATAAATACATAAATAAATAAAATATTCCTGGTTTTAAAAGACTATAGATGCCAAACAAAAGTACTTTATCCAGCAAAAATGTCTATTATAATTGGAGAAAGGAAAATATTCAATGATATAAATAAGTTGAAAGAATTCGTCTCCAATAAGCCATGCCTGCATGGAATACTTCAAGCAACACAAAAAGTGGAGGGCATGCATGACTATAACAGTTTAACACCAGAAAACAAATGATACTAATACTATGGAATTAAATCCTAGGGTAAGAATGTACTAGAAATCAAAATGATTGGAAGCAATTTAATTCTCTCAGCAACAGTTTTAAATATCGATGGACTGAATTTTCCAATTAAGAGACATAAACTAGTAGAATGGATTAAAAAACAAAACTCATTGTTTTTTTCTTGTCTCCAAGAAACTTACCTCATCTTTAAAGATAGATATTATCACAATGTGAAAGGAGGGTAAAAAATAATACAAGTAAAATGATACTAAAAAAGGAGGAGTCGCTATTTTAATACTAGATAAAATAGAATTCAAGGCCGTTGGTTGCAATTTATGTGTGGGATATTTGATCACTAGGTTGAACATCTTTGGGGCAGATAGACAGGCTTTATGCCAGGCCTATGTGGTGTGTTTCAGAATATCTGGAAAGATTTGGTTGGCCAGAGCCTGCCCTGGGACTTGTAGGGTCATTTTAAGGTTTTTATTTTGTGGTGATGTGTTTGGGGGATTACCCCTTTCTTGTGGATGGGTATAAATATTGCAAAGTTTAGTAGACTGAAGTGGCTAAATGTTTCTAGAGTTGAATGCCGTAAACACTAAAGTCAGCTTACTAATGGTCTAAGTCCAATTATAACCACACAGGGTTGTGGTTGGTTTTGAGTCCATTCTTGGCTTGCATTGGACTTCCAGTTGTAGATTTGGCTTAAGAGCCATAGACAAGTAATGGGTTACCTTGGACTATGGAAGGATACTTTTTGGTCTCTGTGTATTATGCAACTGTTACTTTTGATATCTGTTTTGCCCATTTCAAGATAATTGACTCAAGAAAATCTAGGTTTACTTCCCTGAAGTAATTGGCATGCACCCCAGAAGGAGACAGTTTAGACAGACTTGGTAAGTATTTTTAGCTTAATTCCTGTCAATAAGTATGTTTCCTGTTATTGGAAAACTACAAACCAGGATATGGGGTATGGGAAAGTAAAGAGACTATGTCTGTTTGTAGAAAACCATCCATATTTAAGATATGCCTAAAATTGTTTAAATTTCTCTTATTGGCTTTGCCTGCTTAGCCAATGGTGTTAAATCTCTTCCAGTCAATGTTTATGCAAGATTGCTAAGGCTTTTCTTCAAGCTTTATCTAAACAGGATACAGTAATTAAAAGTATCAGAATTGCTGGGCACAAGACTTTAATCCTAGCACTTGGGAGGCAGATGCAGGCCGATCTTTGTGGGTTCAAGGCCAGCCTGTTCTACAGAATGAGTTCCAGGACAGCTGGGGCTACAGAGAGACCTTGGCTCTAAAAGACCAAAAATAATCAATCAATCAATCAATCAATCAATCAATCAATCAATCAATCAATGTATGAGAATGGTGTAACTTAACTTTTTTAGATGCTTAAGGCCCACACCTAATGCCAATACCAAATTCGCCAAGGTATTTAAGGGAAAATTTGTTCCTTGCGCTTTGAGGTCAATTGGTCCCAGGGGATTTTGTACAGGGGCATCTCTTAAAATGTTCTGCAGAAGCTGGAGAGATGACTCAGTTGTTAAAAGCACCAACTGCTCTTGGAGAGGACCCAGGTTTGATTGCCAGCACACACCTTTCATGACAGCACTCAGGAGGCAGCGGCAGGCAGATCTCTGTGAGTTCAAGCTCAACCTGGTCTCCAGAATGAATTCCAGGCCATCTGGGGCTACAGGGAAACCCTGTCTCAAAAATACAAAAGAAAAATTCCTGTTTCCTTCTAGCAACTCTGTAAGTGGAAACTCATAACCTGATTATTAAAATGACTGGAAAAAAATTAAAAAAAAAAAAGGGCTGGAGAGATGGCCTAGCGGTTAAGAGCGCCGACCGCTCTTGCAGAGGACCCGGGTTCGATCCCCAGCACCCACATGGCGGCCGAGAGCCGTCCGAAACTCCAGTTCCAGGAGAACTCCAGTTCCAGGGGAATCCGAGACCCTCTTCTGACCTCCGCGGCATTGCACGACACGGGTGCACAAACCTGCATGCAGACAGTCCATGCACATATCATACCGAGGACATAGGAAAAAAAAAATTAAAAAAAAAAAAAAATTAAAAAAAGACTGGAAAACAGATCCTGAGTCCAGACAAAATGCACAAATGAACAGATGGAGAAACCTAATAAATGGATGCTTTGAAAGCTCCAGTCAAGAAATTCTAATGGGCTTTTAAGTTGAATATTTGAATTCACCCTGTCCTTACTTCTCCTGGTCCCCTGCCTAGATCATGGACCTAACTACTCCTGCCTTCACTTTCTTTCACAGGCACCAGTCAAGAACTTTTTTCCACTTTACAGTTATGGTTTTGGGGGTATTTTAGATAGACCCTCTAAAGGGGAGATACCCCAGTGGCCACACCCAGCATCCCTTTCCAGAATGGAAGAAGTCAGAATGGTCAGCATCCCGATTCCATCCTGGGGATTGGGGTGACTATTTTCAGAGGGTAACATAGCTAAGCAGGAGCTAGAAATTGAGCAGGCAGTTTAAGGATGAGACCCTCCAAATTAACCAGACACTTTCTCAGCTGAGAACTCAAGGCTTCCTGGACCAGCCAGTAAATACTTATCCTTCTGGTAGCCCTGAAAGAGTAAGAAAAAAAAAAAGAAAGAATAAACACAAAAGAAAAAAAGAGAAGAATAACATACCAAGCCCTGCAGATTGATTCTTTATTTTACCAGAAAAGAAATGGAAATCCCTCCCCCTTTTTTTCTTTGTTTCATCATTGTCACTTGCTATTGCTTTTTCTTTTCTTGTGAAAAATATCCAAATACTTAAAGGTTCACCCTACTGTTTAAAAGTTGCCAGGTCTATAGTGGTGCACAACTTTAATACCAGCACTCTGGATGCAGGTGGATCTCTGTAAGTTCAAGGCCAGCCTGGTCTACATAGCAAGTTCCAGGCCAACTGGGACAAAAGGGAGAGGCTATGTCAAAAAGACCAAAAAATTCTCTTAACTGTGGACTTCTATAAAATCCAAAACAAGTACTGTCTTATTTCAAAGGTAAGAATTGGGTGGACCTAAGCAAATCCTAAGTCCAGCTCAAGGCTGAACATCTGGAATTCACTCACCATCTTCTGGGCTCCAGAGGGCTTTGCCAGCTCCATTTCTCTGATCCATTCACAGAACACACAGCCTGTCTCACAGGCCCATTCCACACCTGCTACTGCTCTTGGTGGTTATCCCGTGGTCCTGGAATCTCCAAAAACCTGGTGTCCCACAGAAACTGAGGCTGTACCTTCAACAATGAGCACCTTTGACCTCTCCTTGTGCAAAGCCTCAGCTTTCTTTATGAACCCTGCAATCTTGGAGTCTTCACTCACTTCAACCCAGGCCACACTTTCAGCCCTGGCCTTTCCTGGCATCTCACAGTGCCAAGCATCAGCTGCTTTCTGTGACCCCTTCACATTTCAATATAAAAACCATATAGGAGATTCTTACACATTACCAAATCCTGCTTCTGGCTTTAGATGGATGCTCGCATCACCCCTAAACCACAGCTTCTGTGTGATGACCCTGAGGAATTTCTTCCCAACAGCTGATTTTTCAGCCCAAGTTAACCACCAACAATTGTCCCTGTAAAACAGGTTTGACTTCAGGTTCTGGTCACTTGTTACTTACAGATGATTCTTCAGCTATAGCTGAAAGAGAACTCACAGATTTTCAATGTTAAAATATCATACAAATGGCCCTGATGGTCTCTGTTTCCCTGTTACACTTCACAAGCCAGTCCTCCATCATCTACAAGTCTTTCAGCATAACTGTTCAAAGTTCCACAGCAAACAACTCTTAAGCAATCAATGGCTTTTCCAGTCCAAAGTTCCAAATCCTTCCACAAGCCTCCCAGAAACACCAAGTTCAGGCCTGTTACAGCAATAGCCCACTCTCTGGTACCAATTTCTGTTCTAATTTCTCTTCAATTGCTATGACAAAACACTGACCAGTACCAACTTGGGGAGGAAAGGATTTATTCAGCTCACATCTCCCAGGTCACAGGCCATCAATGAGGGAGTCCAAGGTAGGAACTCAGGGCAGGAAACTGGAGGCAGGAGCTGAAGCATAGGCCATGGAGGAATGCTTCTTACTGGCTTGTTCCCCATCATATTGTTCAAGAGAAAAATGAAATCTTGACTAGTAAACACACAGGAGCAGAAAGCTTTTATACTTGAAAATCATGTCCAAGAGATCATTACATTTTAATGGCTTTTTGAGATAGGGTCTTGCTATGTAGCCCAAGTTGACTTTGAACTCATGACCCATTTGCCTTTATTTCTCACTGCTGGGCTTAGTGATGTGTGCTACGATGGCTAGTGAGTTCATTTCTTAGCTAAACTGGCTTAAGAAATACTTTGGCAATAGCATCAGTTGACCCATTTTCTTCTGGGTGTATAGCTATGAATGGCATTCCTGTGATATAGGATGGTGCTTCAATTTTAGACCAAATTTGAAGATATTTGCATTTGAAAATAGTATTTTTTACTTGTTCTACAAACATTTAATGTGAGAAGATCCCCTCTCTGTGTTCTGAAAGTGCTCCTGGAATCTTTATTGCAAGTCTGCATATGCCATGGTGGACTGAGGCACTTTTCCTATTCCTTTGATGTAGGGGGAGTCACCACTTATGGAGGTGCCAGTGTCCAGCGCTGCTGGTGACATGGGGATGCTGGATGCCCATAGTTGCTGATTAAGACTGTCAACAAAGGTGATAGCTGTTCTGAAAGACTAGTGAACTTTTAGCAACAGACAACAACTGTGAAATAGTTTATTTTGCAGCCCTCAGGCTGTGAAGCTGGTGACTTCAAAGATCTCAAGAGGTCAGCTAAACCTGGTCTAAGAGTTGCTCCCTCCTTGCTCAAGACCCTTGCTACATAGCCTCACCCAAGTTAAGGATTGATTATCCTTAAAGCTTCATGTCTGTCTTAGAATGTGATCCCCACTTAAGCAACTGAGTTAGTTGAACCTCAATTGTAAATCTGATGGATCTACAATTTGCTTGCACCTATATCACATCTCAAATAACAGACTGGGGACTCATCTGATGGCAATGAGGAGTCTATTTATTGTACACAGCACCTCCCTTATATAGGAAGTATGATGTCATCTCTCATGGCCCACTCCCAGAACCCCTGCATCAAGCTCTGTATCAGGAAGATATCACACAAGTTGTGTCACAAGTCTTTCTCACCTATGAGACAGGTTCAGGTGCAAAGGGCAGGCAGGTAATTTTAGTCAACATAGGGACAGATGGTCTCTAACCCACTAAACCTAAACTAATCCTAACCTTAAACCTCTAAGCCTAATCCTAGCCCCTAACCCCTAACCCTAGACCTAGCACTAACCCTAACAACCCTAACCTTAACCTTAACCCTAACCCTAAACCTAAACCTAACCCTAACCTTAACCCTAACCATAACATTTACCCTAACCCTCACCCTAACCCTCAACCCTACCCCTAACCTGCACACAATGTTTTTTCCACCTGGCACTTGCCATCCAATTCTATTCTACCTGTATGTGCTCTGAAAGAAAAGGAAATAAGCACCATTGTCCCAGCCTGGCATCATCATAAAAAAATTAACACCTACTAAATATCAGGTTTCACAAAGAATGCAAAGGAGGATGTGAGTGCTTTGTGTGGCAGGCTTTCTGTGTCCCAAGGTGGCAGTGACCCAGTATAATCATATACTGCCATCTCTGGAGTTTTGCTGGTCAAAGGTTCTCAATGTGACCTCCCTGTGACTGGATGTGGTGGGAAGATCCTCGCTGGACACATGGAATTCCAGTGTAGCAATCTTACTGCAGAAAGCAGAAGCATTTCAGGGTGAGCACGGTCTGCTGCTTGCAGAACCCAGATAACAGCCTCAACCCGGATCCATCTGAAGCACTGTGTGACTCAGTTTTCAAGTCGTGGGGATGTTATTTTTCCTTGCATCCAAGTTTTCTTCAGATACTGAGTTTTGATTCCAAGTCATAGTACAGTGTTTCCAGGAAAAATCCATAAACACAGATTTAGCAATATCTCCCTCCCATGTGGATCGATAACTAAACACAGTGTGTTTCGCCAGTTGTCCAGGACAAGAGGGCCTCATCCTCCCAGACCCTCAGGGAGAGCTAGAGGAAAAAGGGGGGCTTGTGGGACTGGCTACAGCAGGAAGAGGCCACTCTGATATTTTGTAGAAAAAAAATGACCACCTAGGTCAATGTGCCTTATACTTCAAACAGGGTGCAATAAAGGATTTGAATGTCTTCACCATCCAGAACTCATGAATATCAGAGAAAATGACATGTTTTCCTGATTGGACAATCACACAGCATGTGTCCAAACCAAAGCATCACAGTCCCAACAGGATGGACAGTTTTCAGCATCTTGCTGAATACACGCATTTGCATGCGTGTCTTCCTAAGAGCAGATTTTCAGCGCTATAACTGTTTGTTCAAATACACCCCCAGGCATGTTGGTTCAACTTAGGCTACACAGTAAGACCCTGTCTCAGAAAATACTTTAAAAACCAGTTCTTCTTTGCCAGGTGTACAGGTTCACGTCTTTTATCCCAGCATTTGGGAAGCAGAGGCAGAAAATCTCTGAGATTAGGCTCCCCTGGTCTACATAGTGAGTTCCAGGCCTGCTGGGGCTACACAAAAGCCCTGTTTCAAAAAAGAAAAAGAAAAAGTTTTTCTATTCAAGTGTCAGCTTTACAAAGGTAAGACATAGGGCTGGAGAGATGGCCTGGCGGTTAAGAGCGCCGACCGCTCTTACAGAGGACCCGGGTTCGATCCCCAGCACCCACATGGCGGCCGAAAACCGTTTGAAACTCCAATTCCAGGAGAACTCCAGTTCCAGGGGAATCCGAGACCCTCTTCTGACCTCTGTGGCATTGCACGACACGGGTGCACAAACTTGCATGTAGACAGTACATTCATACACATACAAAAATAAATAAAAATTAAAAAAAAAATTTAAAAAAAAAAAAAAAAAACAAAGGTAAGACATAACTCTGTGACTGGTGAACATTGAGGATTGTGTGTCCAGGGCCATCAGTTAACTTCACCTGTCAGGCAGTTAAGAGAACATAAAGTGTAGCTTCTGTTAGAAGCCACTGGGTATACTTAATCTTTAACACAAAAGAACCCAGGAGAATTCAGATTTGTAAACAAAAATTATCTATACAAAATGACTGGATAAGGTAATTACTCATCACCCTGATTAAACAAATGGATCAACCCTTTTTTTAAAGCTTCTTCCTTCACATTGTCAGGTGCTGTCCTCTGGACAGGAAACCCTTACATACTATAGGTAGAAGTTACTCTGGTGTCTCCTCAAGACAGCTGTCTCATCAGGGTGTCCACTCAGGACTGTATATCAGCCTGTCTCACAGACACCCACACAGTGTATTTACCGCAGCGCCATTCCCAACCATCCTGTTACAGGCCTGGCCTAAGTGTCCATCACACATGAGTGGATTAGGCAAGCAGGGCACATACGCATGGTTATTTTATTCAGCCCTAAAGATTGAAATTACACCTTTTGAGGAAACATACCTGAACCTGGAGGTCATCTTGGGAAGCCAGACTCAGTAAAAGAAGCTTCCCAAGCCTCCTCACCTGCAAATTTGGGAGTTTAAAAAAACAAACAAACATGAAAGAAGAAAGGGCCTGTTTGAGCAAGAGAGAGATACAGTGTGAGGGTGTGGGGAGGGTGGGAGTGGAACGTGCCAGTTCACTGGACCTGCTCAAGAGCAGCTGCCCAGGTAGCGGACCTGCAGCTCAGTGTTGTGTGCCCTGCAGCACTAGCTTCCAGGTGCACTGGCTGCCTGGTGCTGGCTCCCTCAAGCAGGTGCCTTTCTGGGCACTGCCTGAGTCCCATGCTTTGAACTGTGTCTCTGCTCAGCCCTTAGCAAAGCAAATGCAAAGACTGCTCATCTGACAGTCCCATTCCCTCGGCTGTTTTCATACACACGGCCAGCAGACTTGCTAATAAATCTCTCTGGATGTTCCCTTCAGTTGTTTAGAACAAGGAAAATGACCTACCTGATGAGCAACAATGAGAAAATGACAAGGGAGAATGGACCCCTGAGAATTTACTTCCGGAGCTTGCTAAAAACAGACAATGGTGAACTTAATGTCCCCTTTTATCTCAGGTGGGTCCTGTGGTCTGCAGGTGTCCACGGGGAAGAGCATGGGTTTCATTTTTCAAAGGATCAATGCAGACTATGTTGGGCTTGGAGGCATGCCTTTACTCCCAGCATTCCAGAGGCAGAGGCAGGCAGATCTCTGCGAAATCCAGGCTAGCCTGCTCCACATGATGACTTGCAAAACACTGAAGATGGGAAACAGCACGTGTCACAGTTACTGTGAGTTAGGATCAGTGAGCAGGAATGGAATGGCACCTGTGATTGGAAGGGGACTTGGAGAGTTTGAGACTGGCCACATAGATCTCTGCTGATGTAGGAACCCTTTGGTTTACTGGACATGGGAGGGACAAAATGTGGAAATAAATGAGTTCACCAGAGCCCCAGAGAGTGGGCCTTGGCATTGTGAATGTCCAGACTGTGAACATTCATGTACATGATTAGAGTTTAACAACTGTTTTCAACTCTGTGGTACCTGTGCCAGGACCACAATTACACGGTTAATTGTGTTCTCTTCTTGACGGAATATGGGATTTTTTGAACTGACTGGCCCTATGTCTGATCCCCAGGCATGGTAAGTTCAGCTGAGGGACTTCCTGGAGCTCCTCTAGTGGTTTCCATGAGCAGACACATTTGGGGACCAGATACTTGGGAGCCCTTCATTCTTCCTGTGTTTCATAGAGCAGGTCTCTATGTAAATGCCCACAGGGCTTCTGAGGCAGTCCTCAGTGTCTCATAGTAGGGTTCATGTTTTCAAGAAGCAAGAACAAAAGCAGATGCAATCAGAGCCAATGTGTTCCTTTTCCTGGTATTCTTAAACGTCTAAATGCCATATAACTACTGTACATATTTAGGGGGTACCACTTGAGATCTCAGTGTAGGGATAGAGTGGTAACAGTCAGATAATGGTGACAGTTAACCGACAGTGGCCTTGGACATTTTTCATTTGTGTTGGGAGCATCCAATATCCTCTGTACTCAATACTCTGAAATGTACAGTTAGCTATTGTCAAGAATAGTTAGGCTACTGTGCACAGAACATAAAAGTCCTCCCCTCATCACACTGTACCCTCAAACACCTCCACCACACTGCTTTCCTCTCCACTGTATTCCACTCCCTTCCAGGCTCCAGGACCACTATGCTCTACTTACTAGCATCTGCACATGTGTGTGATAGTACAAAATTTGTCTTTCATGGAACCGCATTCACCTAACCCTAAACTTAACACTAACCCTAACCCTAACCCAACCCTACCCTGACCTAACCCCTAACCCTAGCCCAAATATATCAATCAAACATACATCGCATGAAAATGCATTCATACTCCTCCAATAGAATTCATATCTACAGTGCAGAATTACCCCATGGCATCAAGTTATTCATGGATCAATTTACATTAATGAAGCATTGCTATTAAACAATACATGCTTTCAAATATGCATAAACAATTGCCTTAAACTATCATCAAAATCTTTGACACATCAGATGAAATGGGTTTAGAGGAGAGTCAGATGAATCTAAAGAATTTTCCTCATAAAAAGCTTCAATAATGTGGGCTGGAGAGATGGCCTAGTGGTTAAGAGTGCCAACTGCTCTTGCAGAGGACTCCGGTTTGATCCCAGCACCAACATGGCACCTGAGAACCGTCTTTGATGCCAGTTCCAGGGGAATCCGATGCCCTCTTCTTACCTCCGTGGCATTGCACGACATGGGTGCAGAGACCTACATGCAGACAGTGCATTCATATACATAAAAAATAAATAAAAATTAAAAAGCTTCAATAATATTAATACAAAAGTTTCTATGTAATAAAGTTGTCTATGAAAATATCACATACTACTTCAATGAAATATAGAAATAATTCAGGTAAATTATTAAAGATCTTTTCTATAATATTTAACCTAGGCATCCTTCTAAATGGAACAGTGTCCTGTCATTTTCCAGTAATTGTTTATTAATGAAAAAGATGTTAGGTGCAAAATATTTTAATTACCATTTAATACTTATCAAAAGACACTTCTCCTTCATACATTTCAGGATTTTCCAAGGTGTATATAAGACAAACATTTTCAAAGAGTCACATGTTATAGTTCTTAGTGAAGTTCTGACATATCTTAGATATTTGTGTTATTAGTCTACACTGTGAAGTTTTTGACAGTGAATAAATAAGACTTTAAGAACATAATTCTGAGAGACTCCTGCTCACTATGAAATTTCTGATATGTCCTAAGATGTGAGCAAAATGGAATTATGGCTAAAATTACTTTTAGAATTAGGATTTATATACATATTAGATTCTGTGATATTGGCCAGGATTGAATGAATCAGTAAAACCTTTTTCAGTCTTTAAATTTCTACCTTCCAATGAATAAGAATTTTCTCATACTGAATTAAAAATAAAAATTTATTACAGAGTTTAAGATTTTATATTTCCAAAAGTTTCTTCAGTAAACTATGCAGTTTTCTGAAATTTAAATGTTTATTAATGATTTCAACATGATTATTGCATTTAAAGCTTTCCTTTTCAAAAAATAAAAATTAAAAACACTTTCCTTCTCATATAGATTCTGTATTGTTCTCTAAGGAATGAGTCCAGGATTTGTCAAATTTGCAAAATTGTAAACTATTTCTCCAGTATGTACTCTTGCTGCATTCTCTTACCTGACGTATGGTTAAAGGAATGGCTACATCACTTATATTTGTGGTATCTGCCTTGCATTATGTATTCTGTATTGTATTCTTGTTTGATATATGAATAAAGGACTTTTCAGACTCAATATATTTTTTAATGTTTTATTTATTTCTGTATGTGTATGAATGTACTGTCTGCATGCAGGTCTATGCACCCATGTCATGCAATGTCTTGGAAGTCAGAAGATGGTGTCGGACTCCCCTGGAACTGGAGTTCTCCTGGAATTAGAGTTGCAGACAGGTCTCGGTCACCATGTGGGTGCTGGGGATAGAACTCGGGTCCTCTGTAAGAGCAGTTGGCACTCTTAACTGCTAGGGAATCTCTCCAGCCCCCAGGCTCTTCATATTTGTAGGATTATTCTCCCATATGAATTGTCTCATGTAATCTAAGAGTTGACATAGGAGTAAATGTCTTTTCACATATTTCACATTTCAGGTTTCTTTGCAGTATGAATTTTTTTATGACTGCTAACCTTTGAATACAGTATAAAGGAACTGTAACAGTTTGCATATTGTATGGTTTCTCACCAGTATAAATTCTCTAATGTACTCTACAATCTGTAGTATGGGTGAAGGACTTGTCACATCCATTACATTTCTAGGTTTTGTCTCCAGAAGGAATTCTCTCATATAATCTAAGATGTGACACTTGACTAAAGGACTTATTGCACTTTTCACTAGTAAAACTTGTTACATTTTTCATATCTGTAGGTCTTCATACGGTACAAATTCTCTGATGTACAAATAACACTTGATGTCTTTGATAAGGACTCATCACATTCTTCCCATTAGAGTGGTTTCTGTCCCATATGAAAACTCATGTCTTCTAACAATTGCTAATCTACTAATCAATTTGTCATGTTGTTCACATTTGTATGATTTATTCTAGTATGAATTCTCTCATGTGTTCTAGGTGTTTGCTACTTTACTAAATGACTTGCCACATTCTTCACATTTGTAAGGTTTCTCTCATCTTCTAAAGTCTGCGCTTCAAAGGAAGGAATTCCCAAATTCTTCACATGTGTAGGGTTTCTCTCCAGTATGAATTCTTTCATGTAGTCTAAGAGACGAACTACAACTAAAGGACTTGTCACATTCTTCACATTTGTAGGGTGTCTCTCCAATATGAAATCTTTCATGTTGCCTAAGATGTGTCTTTCGATTAAAGGACTTGTCCCATTCATATTTGTAGGGTGTCTCTCCAATATGAATTCTTTCATGTTGCCTAAGATGGTCCTTTCGATTAAAGGACTTGTCACATTCTTCACATTTGTATGGTTTCTATCCAGTATGAATTTTCTCATGTTGCCTAAGATGTGCACTTTGACTAAAAGACGTGTCACATTCTTCACATTTGTAGGGTGTCTCTCCAGTATGAATTCTTTCATGTACTCTAAGATATGAACTACGACTAAAGGACTTGTCACATTCTTCACATTTGTAGGGTTTCTCTCCAGTATGAATTCTTTCATGTTGCCTAAGATGTGTCTTTCGATTAAAGGACTTGTCACATTCTTCACATTTGTAGGGTTTCTCTCCAGTATGAATTCTTTCATGTACTCTAAGAGATGAACTACAACTAAAGGACTTGTCACATTCTTCACATTTGTAGGGTTTCTCTCCAGTATGAATTCTTTCACGTTGCCTAAGATGTGTCTTTCGATTAAAGGGCTTGTCACATTCTTCACATTTGTAGGGTTTCTCTCCAGTATGAATTCTTTTATGTTGCCTAAGATGTGTATTTAGATTAAAAGACTTGTCACATTCTTCACATTTGTAGGGTTTCTCTCCAGTATGAATTCTTTCATGTTGCCTAAGATGTGACTTTCGATTAAAGGACTTATCACATTCCTCACATTTGTAGGGTTTCTCTCCAGTATGAATTCTCTCATGATGTATAAGATTTCTCCTCCAAGTAAAGGACTTTTCACATTCTTCAAATTTGTAGGGTTTCTCTCCAGTATTAATTCTTTCATGTACTCTAAGAGATGAACTATAACTAAAGGACTTGTCATATTCTTCACATTTGTAGGGTTTATCTCCAGTATGAATTTTCTCATGTTGCCTAAGATGTGCACTTTGACTAAAGGACTTGTCACATTCTTCACATTTGTAGGGTTTCTCTCCAGTATGAATCCTGTCATGTACTCTAAGAGATGAACTACAAATACAGAACTTGTCACATTCTTCACATTTCTAGGGTTTCTCTCCAGTATGAATTCTCTCATTACGTATAAGATTTTTCCTCCAAGTAAAGGACTTATCACATTCTTCACATTTGTAGGGGTTCTCTCCAGTATGAATTCTTTCATGTACTCTAAGATATGAACTACGACTAAAGGACTTGTTACATTCCTCACATTTGTAGGGTTTCTCTCCAGTATGAATTCTTTCATGTTGCCTAAGTTTTGCCTTTTGATTAAAGGACTTGTCACATTCTTCACATTTGTAAGGTTTCACTCCACTGCTAATTGTCTGATGTGGTCTACGAACTGCCCCTTGACCAAAGGAATTACCAAATTTCTTGGGCTTCTCTCCAGTATGATTTCTTTTGTTTACTCTATGATCTGTGGGATTGGAAAATGATTTGTCACATTTTTCAAATTTGCAGGGTATCTCTCCAGTATGAATAGTGTCATGTATTCTAAGATGTACCACCTCACTAAAGTACATGACACATTCTCCACATTTGAAGGGATTCTCTCTAGATTGGATCACCTGATGACTTTTTATATCTGATATTTTTATAATGAACTGATCATCTTCTTCACAGTTGTAGTATTTCTCCCCTTTATAAATTCTCTGATGTCTTCTAAGTATTGAGTTCTCCATGCAACAACAAAAAAGAATGCATTTCAATATAGAGAAAAATGCTGACAAAGCCAAATATTCTGAAACATCACACATACTGAGATATGTAACAAATATGTAATAAGTATGAAATAACCTTTCAAATGCCAAGTCATTAAATGCAGAAATTTTGTAATATTAGAACTTTTTTCAGCCAATAACTTAGCAGGTAATAGTATATAGAAAGTCAATTTAGAACTTAGTACAATTATATCTCTCAAAACAGGCCACGTATTTTAAATACATCATCATCAAACCTCATGAGAACAAAGAAACATATTGGGAATTGTCCCTCACTAAGTCAGCAGCAGTAGTAAGGTATGTGTTTATCATTTGAAAACAATGGAATTTGCATGATGAAACAGAAGTTTCAAATAGAAATTTGAAAATGTCGTGCCTGTATAAGGATGTAATGTGGCTCAAGTCTGGGGGGCAGAATCTGAAAATATTGCTGTTATGAATGAGTTGGACCTGATTCTTCTACCTGGACAGAATATAAATCATGGAGCTAGTTTCTCAGAGCATGAAGTTCTCATGGAGTTCACTAGAGAACGGAACAAAATTTCCTCTGTAAGAGCAGAATTTCAGAGGCTTGATGCTGCAGCATCAAAACCAGAACAGATGTGAGGGCAGGAGGCCCAAACCTTTGCTGAGGGACTATCACCAACTGATCTCTGCTGGATGAGGGATAGCTGATCTTCTTCAAGAGAGTACTGCTAGACAGGATTCATAGACATCAGCAGTCATAAGGATATAAAACTTGACTTGAAAATCCTTACCATATAGGGTTGGAACAGGCCAGGGAGGCCTAAATGTGATTAAGATGAATTGTATGAAATTCAGAAAAAAAAATCAATTAAAATATTGATTGAAAAAAAGAAATCAAATCTCATGGTCAAGAAGTATTATAGACAAAGGACTGTTTCTGAATGAGATCTATCTTCCTAACCATGCCTCTGTAAACTATATCCTATCTGTGATCAATAATGAAGACAAACAGATAATTACAAAATAAGCATTTGAAAAAAAAATAAGCATATGAGCAGCATGAGAGAGGATGTTTGCCAAATAAGTCTAGACTGACTTCTCATGCACAGAGAGATTTGCAACTTCCCAAACTCAGAGAACCTTTAGAAATGTACAGTGTCTTTAGCAATCTTATGTTTTATGCAAGATCAAGGTTTCCCAATCTCTCTTCTGACAAAACTGGAATGGAAACATCAACAGTAGGTAAAAAGAGAGAATCTACTAATGCCATGTGAAAGACACATATTTAACACATTCCTACTCAAAGGTGGGAACACAATACAGAATTTCATGCTCTGTAAATCTAGTATATGATTCCCCACATAATACTATGTCATTTTGGAAGAAATGCATAAATAATCCCAAAGCAAAGAAAAATCATAAGCAATCAGAAGACCATAAAATTCTTCATGCTGAAACAAAAAATGCATTATTTATACATTTCATAAATATATTTCATCTATTAAAACTCTAACATTTGCAAGAAAGTTGACATGAGATTATCAATAATTAAATGATTAATGAAAGAGGAGTTTAAGTATGAGGAAGCTTTCTGTAGTTCATATATGATAAAATATAGTCATTTCACATTTACTAGAGGACACATAATGAAGACATTGTTATAATATCTACTGAAACAGACCATGGCACAAATGTGCTCAGGTCTTCATCCTTCTTTACTTAGGAACTCTCAGCTGGGCCACTCCATTATCCTCTTAAACCTACCTGGTTGGCTACACTCTCCACTCTCTTCACATTCCAGGGCTCTTTGCTTTCTTCCAGGTTGGAAATCAAGATAGGCTTACATCTAGCAAGACCTGTGTACAAGAAAGAGTGGTTTGACTCTTGCTGGATTGCTTAGGAAGTAATAGATTTCTAATGGTAACCTGCCAAATGATAATACATAGGGCAGAGATGATTCACTGAATAATTTTCCAAGTTTTGTTTCCTGACAGAATAATTAGAATACATATGAATTTTTCCATTTTCGTATACTGAGTTCTATCACTGAATGAAAGTGCAGATACAGAAATGGAACTTTATGATTCTGGCTACAGTATCATGTATTAATGGATAACTGAAAATTACACACAAACTACTGGTGCAGGATAATTCTCCTAACAAGTGGAAATGGAAAGAAATGATAAAGTAGGAAAATGCTCTTCTCAATGTCCAGATGTTACCAATACACTGATTTTTAATAAATTTAAGACTTACTCAGAAAAACTAACATATGAACAAAGTAGACTGTTCTCTTTCAAAGGAAGCAGAAAAGTATAAAAAAATTCTGCAAGAAAAAAATCTCCTCACCTATAGACACCAGATTGCTGTAATTCTCCAACATAGTCTCCCTGTATATAGCCATCTGAGCAGAGTTTAGACACTTCCACTCCTCCTGGGAGAATTCAATGGATACATCCTTAAAATTAAATGGATCCTAAAATGAAAAATGATCATTTACCATGTATTAGTCACTTTTCTGTTGCTGTGATAAAACCATCATGACCAAGGGAACTTATAAATGGAAGAGTTTATTTGAGCTTAGGATTCACGCTTCCAGGGAATTAAGACTCCAATGTGGCCCAATGCCACACCAACTCCAGTGTCATCTGTGTGAGCAATGATGAAAGTCTTAGTAGCAGATGGGAGATACGTGCCCTCTGAGGCTAAGCTCCCTGGAGGTCCCTGACAAAGTGCTCGGCTTTAGCTTCCAAGATCACAATGCACTACAAAGATGTTACGCTTCCTGGGTATTGGGCTTTGCACAATGTCTTTTGATTCTTTTCCTGAGTACAGCACGACTTCAGTTCCAGAGCAAGGGGCAGTTAAATGTGTCTGGAAATAAATCAGGTGAACAGAAGCTTCCATCCACTAACATCTGACTTACACAAGTGTATGGATATCTGTGAACCTAAGCAAAATCATACAGAGAAACATTATCTAAAGTCCCTTTTGTCCTAAAAGTCCCTACAAAGATATTATGAATGAAAGACATTACACTGAGTGATATCACAGGTCAGTTACAAATAACAAGTGTTTTTCGAGACTTAATAAAAATAAAAGCTCAGTCCCTTAAGCAAGGAGCTACACCTGATAGAATTATTAAAATAGAAATCTTAGTTACAGTTATGCATAATAAAATACAATACTTGGTCCGAGGCACATGGCGGGCTTCTCCTTTAAGAAAAACAGAACTAATTAAGAGGCTCTCCCAGGCCACGGCTTGAATTACAGCCTAAAGATAACAAGCAGCCTTGGGAGGACGGATAGATCGGGCACCAGGGAGGATGGGAAGCAACCAAATTGAAACTTTAAAGGGAAACAATGTCTCACATCTCACAAACAAATTATCCATGGTCTGTGGTTTTACAACCACTGTTTGTTTGTGGAGATGTGCTAATCTTGAGCAAAGTATCATGTGTAAATCCTTCTGGTTAGTGTTTCTGGTTAATGTGTAAAACTTAAACTGCTCAGTAATGGGCTTATTGTTTCTGGGGATGTGCTAATCTTGATCTGCTTTTCCGGACATGTACTGTATAATCAGTTGCTTGCTCTTAGTAAAATGCAGCAGATTCAAAATAAATTCTGGTGTCTTTTCTGTCATATCGCAGAACCTGTGCCCTCCTTTCCAAGACCCCAGTTCCCACAGTCTGAGCGAACCCCCTGTTGGGTCGGTCTGTGGCAGCACGGAGGCATGGTGGCGAGGGCTGGAGCAGAAAACCGAGGTTCACATCTCCAATGAGCACAGGAAGTCAGGAGAGAGACTGGAGACTGGCAAGGCTTGTTAAACTCACTAAGATTGCCCCCAGTGATATACTTCCTCCAGCATGGCCACACCTTCTAAGAGCTCCCAATACAGCACCACCAACTGGAGACAAAATGTGTGAATACTTAAAGTCTATGGGGGACTCTCTCACTCAAACCACCACAGACCATATAACTTTAAACGGAGTAGTACACAAGTGAAAAACACAAAATTAGTAACGATTTTATGATGACTAGAAGAACAATCAGAATTGTTCAAAGCATATGATTTTTTCATGGTATATTTTAATGAAAATAAGCTTTATTACATCAAGTAAGAAACACATACAAGAATGCAAACCAGTTTCAGTCATTTCCTTCCAGATCAGCTTACTGCAATTGTGGAACCAACATCTACACACTGTCTCAGGATTGAAATATTCAGGGAACTTGATTACTTAGGTGGACTGATCTTTCCTTTGTAATTTAAAACTTCTTCATTTTTGTTGTCGTTGTTTTTTTTGTTTTGTTTTTTGGAGACACTTTTTGTCAGAGCTGGCCTGGAATTTGCTCTGTAATCCAAGTTGGCCTTGTACTCATACCTATTGGCTTGCTTCTGCTTCTTGACTACTGGCATTAAAAGCATGCATCACTAGGCCTTGCAACTTTTTCATTTTTAAAGACTGATTTCAAAGCACTTGGAGTCATGCAAACGCTAAGAGAAAACAGCTTCTTTAAGGAGGATCTACACTGAATAGTGCCACACACCGTCCCAGGCAAGGGGCTCACTCAATCTGCAGGAAGCAGGGTCTTGGAAGGAGGGCACAGGTTCAGCGAATATTAGACAGACATGACACCAGAGTGGTCTTGAATCTGGTGCACTTTTACTGAGATTAAGTCAAGTTTTTATATCACAAAGCTGGGAAAGCAGGCTGGGAAAGCAGGCTGGAGAAGCACTTTAGCGGGAACGAAAGGCTCATTACTAAGGGAACTCACACCTGGGTTTACAAGGACAGCAAGTCAGATAAACTTTACACATCAGTGGAAGTTTACACATAGCATACTGCTCTCACTGTCTTAGCAGGGGAGATAAGCAACAAAACACCAGTCCTAAAACTACAAGCCATAAACAATTTGTCTTTGTCTCTTTGAAGTTCCAATTTGATGTATTTCATCCTTCCTGGGGCTCAATTTTCCCAAGGTTGCTAGTTATCTCTAGGTTGAAATTTGAGCCAAAAGCCTGGGAAAGCCTCTTAATTAGTTTTGTTTTTCTTAAGGGAGAAACCCACCGCATGCCTCTAAGTATTACATTTTAACATGCATAACTGTAACTAAAAGTTTTATTTTACTTAATTCTATCAGATGTAGCTCTTTGCTTAAAGGACTGAGATTTTTTTTTTTTATTAAGTCTGGGAAAACACTTCTGCTATTTGTAAATGACTATGATACCACTCAGTGGAATGTCTTAGTTTCCATTTTAGCTTTGTAAGGGCTTTTAGGAAGGGAGGGTCTTTTTGGTTTTTTCTTTACCATATTTTTCTAAAGAAGGAGCCCACCATCTACCTTTATTTAAGTAATGTTTTTTTTTACCATGTATGACTGTAACTGGAATTCCTATTTTACTAATTTTGTCTGGGGTTGGTATGGCAGTAAATTTCTAAGATAAGCAAGGTGCACTCATAAATTCCTGAGGTATATAAGCTGGCTTGTAAATTCCTGAGGTAAGTAAGCTGGCTCCTAAACTCCTGAGATAAGTAAGTTAGTAATTTTCTATGAGCATGTATGCCTGACAGCTTTGGCTCCCAGCAGAATAGCAAGCTGGCAAGCCACTAAGTCAAATGTGCCATTGGTATGCACTAAAGTACTCAGAGTCCAATGCGTTTATGAAAAGGAAGTGATCTGTATGGATGATGCTAATGGTGAAAGAAGGGAGACAAGTGTCCTTGGGGATAAACAATAGTTTCCTGTAATTTCACATGCATATAAAATTAAGGCCTCAACATAGGAATAAAATTTCCCTCCTGTATTTTTAACATATGAGATCTTTTTACTCCTGTGGTTTTTTTTTTTTGTCCTTGTTTTCAAACAATAATCTGATGATTGATAATTTATAAGGAAGAGGTAATTCGTGCCACAGAGAAGAGTTTTGCCATATGAATGTACCAAATTTACATGATCTATTCATAGAATGAGAGACATTAAGATTGTGTATCTGTGTTTCAAAGAAAGTAGAAGAGAAACTGTGTTAAAAAGGCAAAAATGCAAAAAAAGCAAATTGATAAACACACCAAGTAAGAAATAAAAGAAATAGTATCATTTGAAATTGCATTTAAAAATAAAATTGTTATTTAAGAAAATTATACCAAGGGAAGTGAAAATCTTGTGAAATGAAATGCTTAAGACACTTGAAAAAAATTTTAAATGGATACTAAAAGATAGAAAGGCTTCTCACACTCATGAATTTGAAGGATTAAAATTGTGGAGATGGCCATCCTACCAAAAGCCATCTACAAATTTAATGAAACAGGCATGAAACTCCCAACACAATGATTGAGAGAAACTGAAATACAGAGCCCTGAAGTCCTTGCTATAGGGTAAGAAGAAGCAATGTTTAAATCCCAGGTGAATTTCACAGACCTGCCTGTGTTCAGAGCCCCCAACTTTGACTGCAGAGACACCTCCACCCAGAACCATAACTTTAATTAAACGGATAGGAACACACATGGAAGAACATCAAAATGAGTGAACGATGTTATGATGACGAAAGACATCATGAGTGGTTCAAAGCCAATAATATTTGTTTGTATTCAATGGTAATTGTTATGAATAGCCTTTGTAGTCCTCAATAAGAGAGACAAATGTGTAAAACTTAAACTGCTCAGTAATGGGCTTATTGTTCCTGGGGATGTGCTAATCTTGATCTGCTTTTCCTGACATGTACTATATAATCAGTTGCTTGCCCTTAGTAAAATGCAGTAGATTCAAAACTAATTCTGGTGTCTTTTCTGTCATATCGCAGAACCTGTGCCCTCCTTTCCAAGACCCCAATTCCCACAGTCTGAGGGAACCCCCGGTTGGGTCGGTCTGCGGCAGCACGGAGGCATGGTGGCCAGGGCTGGAACAGAAAACCGAGGTTCACATCTCCAATGAGCACAGGAAGTCAGGAGAGAGACCGGAGACTGCCAAGGCTTGTTAAACTCACTAAGACTGCCCCCAGTGACATACTTCCTCCAGCATGGCCACAACTTCTAAGAGCTCCCAAAACAACACCACCAACTGGAGACAAAATGTGTGAATACTTAAACTCTATGGGGGACTCTGTCACTCAAACCACCACAGACCATCTAACTTAAAACAGGGTACTACACAAGTGAAAAACACAAAATTAGTAACAATGTTATGACGACTAGAAGAACAATCAGAATTGTTCAAAGCATATGATTTTCTCATGGTATATTTTAATGAAAATAAGCTTTATTACATCAAGTAAGAAACACATACAAAGATGCAAATCCAGATCAGCTTACTGCAATTGTGGAACCAACATCTACACACTGTCTCAGGATTGAAATATTCAGGGAACTTGATTACTTAGGTGGACTGATCTTTCCTTTGTAATTTAAAACTTCTTCATTTTTGTTGTTTTTTGTTTGTTTGTTTTTTGTTTTTTGGAGAAACTTGTTGTCAGAGATGGCCTGGAATTTGCTCTTATAATCCAAGTTGGCCTTGTACTCATACCTATTGGCTTGCTTCTGCTTCTTGACTACTGGCATTAAAAGCATGAATCACTAGGCCTTGCAACTTTTTAATTTTTAAAGACTGATTGCAAAGCACTTGGAGTTATGCAAACACTAAGAGAAAACAGCTTCTTTAAGGAGGATCTACACTGAATAGTGCCGCAAACCATCCCAGCGAGTGGCTCACTCAATCTGCGGGATGCAGGGTCTTGGAAAGAGGGCACGGGTTCAGCGAATATTAGACAGACATGACACCAGAGTGGTCTTGAATCTGGTGCACTTTTACTGAGATTAAATCAAATTTTTATATCACAAAGCTGGGAAAGCAGGCTGGGGAAGCACTTTCCCGGGAACAAAAGGCTCATTACTAAGGGAACTCACACCTGGGTTTACAAGGACAGCAAGTCAGATAAACTTTACACATCAATGGAAGTTTACAGATAGCATACTGCTCTCACTGTCTTAGCAGGGGAGATAAGCAACAAAACACCAGTCCTATAACTACAAGCCATAAACAATTTGTCTTTGTCTCTTTGAAGTTCCAATTTGATGTTTTTCATCCTTCCTGGGGCTCGATTTTCCCAAGGCTGCTAGTTATCTCTAGGTTGTAATTTAAGCCAAAAGCCTGGGAAAGCCTCTTAATTAGTTTTGTTTTTCTTAAAGGAGAAACCCACCACATGTCTCGAAGTATTACATTTTAACATGCATAACTGTAACTAAAACTTTTATTTTACTTAATTCTATCAGATGTAGCTCTTTGCTTAAAGGACTGAGCTTTTATTTTTATTAAGTCTGGAAAAACACTTCTGCTACTTGTAACTGACTATGATATCACTCAGTGCAATGTCTTCCTTTCCATTTTACCTTTGTAAGGGCTTTTAGGAAGGGAGGGTCTTTTTGGTTTTTACTTTACCATATTTTACTAAAGAAGGAGCCCACCATCTACCTTTATTTAAGTAATGTTTTTTTTTACCATATAGGACTGTAACTGGAATTCCTACTTTACTAATTTTGTCTGGGGTAAATTTCTAAGATAAGCAAGGTGCACTCATAAAATCCTGAGGTATGTAAGCTGGCTTGTAAATTCCTGAGGTAAGTAAGCTGGCTCCTAAACTGAGATAAGTAAGTTAGTAATTTTCTGTGAGCATGTATGCCTGACAGCTTTGGCTCCCAGCAAAATAGCAAGCTGGCAAGCCACTAAGTCAAATGTGCCATTGGTATGCACTAAAGTCCTCAGAGTCCAATGAGTTTATGAAAAGGCAGTGATCAGTATGGGTGATGCTAATGGTGAAAGAAGATTGAAGGGAGACAAGAGTCCTTGGGGATAAACAATAGTTTCCTGTACTTTCACATGCATATAAAATTAAGGCCTCAACATAGGAATACCATTTCACTCCTGTATTTTTAACATATGAGATCTATTTACCCCTGTGGGTTTTTTGTCCTTGTTTTCAAACAATAATCTGATGATTGATAATTTATAAAGAAGAGATAATTCATGCCACAGAGAAGAGCTTTGCCATATGAATGCACCAAATTTAAATGATCTATTCATAGAATGAGAGACATTAAGATTGTGTATCTGTGTTTCAAAGAAAGTAGAAGAGAAACTGTGTTAAAAAGGCAAAAATGCAAAAAAAGCAAATTGATAAACATACCAAGAAAGAAATAAAAGAAACAGTATCATTTGAAATTGCATTTAAAAATAAAATTGTTATTTAAGAAAATCATACCAAGGAAGTGAAAATCTTGTGTAATGAAATGCTTAAGACACTTGAAAAAATTTTAAATGGATACTAAAAGATAGAAAGACTTCTCACACTCATGAATTTGAAGGATTAATATTGTGGAGATGGCCATCCTACCAAAAGCCATCTACAAATTTAATGAAAGAGGCATGAAATTCCCAACACAATGATTGAGAGAAACTGAAATACAGAGTCCTGCAGTCCTTGCTATAGGGTAAGCAGAAACAATGTTTAAATCCCAGGTGAATTTCACAGACCTGCCTGTGTTCAGAGCCCCCAACTTTGACTGCAGAGACACCAGTGCCACTTTGATCACAAGACCAGGAGTCTCTCTCAGGGCCTCTGGTTTCCTCAGCTCTCCGCTTCTACCTCCTGGTACCTACAGGAACCACACCTCTTCTGCTCTGGAACAGCCTCTCCACTTGGTTCTGTCTCTGGGGTGAACTTGTACACCTGTCCAGTGCTGGTCTGGTTCTGTCTGCCTCCAATTCTGCAGAACCCTGCTTTGGATGTGGAGGACTCCCCAAGTCTCTGTGGACTCAGGAACCCTCCAGACTTTGGCACATCTCCACTTTAGCTTAGGCCCTGCTCTCTCCTCCGAAGCTTTAACAGGAAATGGATGTTTCTGGGTGTGTCACGGGAAGCCCAAGGCTGAAAATGAGGCAGACACCAGGAGAGGGCAGCCTTTCCATTTGCTAACTAAAACAAGTGGGTCTTCCAGAAATCAAAGTTAGATGTGCTTGTAGGTAAAGCATAGAAAATTCCAGTTTAAAACTTACTGGAAAGAAATATGCAAGAATTTTAGGAAACCATTTAAATGCCATACATTCAAATGATGGACTTAGAAAAAAGGAGAAAAAGGGAATAGATAATATTTTAAATTAAATCACAGAAGAATGTTTCTCAAATCTACCAAAAAAGTTATGCATCCAAGTACTAGAAGCACACAGAACATCAAATATACAGGTTCAGAAAAGAAACTCTCCATGACATATCATAGTTAACACACTAAAGACATAGACTACACAATGGTATTGAAAGTTCCAAGACAGAAGGGCTAAGTCCCCTGTAATGGCAGATCCATCACAATAACGGATTGATTGTTCAATGGTAATTTAAAAAATTATTCACTATATTTCTTTTATTGTATTTGATTTTATGCAACCTTTTACAGTCAGAAGGACTTGGAATGATTTTCTTTTCAGAACTGCCAACACTGAGTCTTATAGTTCACAAAACAATTGATAGAGAAGTAAAAGCTTTTGACAACATAGACTAAAGGAACATATAACCGTGAAGACTGCTCTACAAAAGATACTGGAAAGATTACTATGAACAAAATTAAAGGATAAGCACATCTAGAAGTCACAGGAGAAAAATAATGCCAAAACTATTCATCTAAAAGTCCAGAGGAAACAGCACAGAATCAAAAAAGGACATGACTATATATGCATTATCTATAATAATTCTGAATATCAACAGTCCCAATTCTTGGGCATCAAAGGACACAGACTAGCAGATTAGATTAGGAAAGAGGATCCATCTCCTTTCTGCCTCAGAGAAACACATGTTGCTATCACAGACAGACACTACCAAAGGATAAAGGAACTGAAAAAGCTAAGCAATCATGGAACTAGGAAACAAACAGGAATATCTACAAAAACAACAAACAAAATAGATTTTGAAATGGAATTTTGCAGAAAAGATAAACAATAGTACACCCTCAACAAGGGACCAATTGATCAGGAGGATACAATTCTAAATATGTACACAGCAAATACAGATTCTCTAAACTCTATAAAATAAATACAACAAGATGGAAAAAAAAAACACAGATTCACCCCAACTCATTAATAGTGGGAAATTTTAATACTCTATCTCCAAAAGACAAAAACTGAACAGAGAAACATTGGAGTTGGATAAATCCATAAATCAAATTCAACTTCCCCCAGTGAACCTCCCTGCAAATGACATTGATTTATCCCACCCAGGCATTCTGCTAGGAAAGGATAGAGTAGTGAACATTTTCAGAGACAGCAGATATACCTTGGCCACCCTTCATGTACACACAATGATTCCTACCTATAAGGAAAGAGGATTTTTAATTGCTAATGGAAAAAAAACTATCAAAACAAAGAAGAAATTGCAGCTCTCGGGGATATCTGGCTCCCCAAAGATGTGGCAGAGACCACCAAAAGGCTGACACTCCCAAGGCAAAAGGAAATTAACTGGTGGACCAATTAAATAGAGTCCAAAAGTCTCCTGAACTACCTGTGGAGACACTCAATCAATTTTCCCAGAACTTTCCTGCCATTGTGTCCCCCATCAGCCAGCATAGCTTATGAAGGAAGAAAACAATGCCTGCTCCCTTGGAACAAAAAGGGACCCTGGGGTATAGTGCACTCTGCCAGACTCCAGGATGATAATTCACACACATTCTGGTGCCTCCTTGAGGACCAGCTTCACCACACAACCCACCTGGCTGCCACGAAGCTGACTGGCCTATATTCTTTTAAATACCAAACTCCACAGATTTGGGAATTAACCACACAGATCACATCTCCTTGTTTCCCTTGCATTCAAGTCCACCCTAAACAAGGGGCCAAGTGTACACTGGCTGTCTGCCTAAGAGGACTAAACCCTGGGGAAAAATGGGAAATTGACTTCATTCAAATAAGGGCCCCTCCTGTATGGTAAAGATATCTGTTAGTATTTGGGGACACATTCTCCAAATGTGTGGAGACCTTTGTTACAAAAAAAAAAAGAAAAGGAAAAAGAAAAGAACCAGCCTCACTGTGGCCAACAACCTCCTACATGAAATATTTTCTAGGTTTGGGGTGCCTTTGCCAATTGGGTCAGATAATGGACCTGCCTTCATATCACATGTAGCTCTAAAGGTCACTAAGTAAAAACTACACTGCATCTACTAGACCCAAAGCTCGGGACTGGTTGAATATATAAATCGTACTACTAAGACCACACTCTCTAACTTACTCTTAGAGAATGGTAAAAAGTGGCTCAACCCCCTACAACAGGACCTCCTTAAGGTTAGATGTACTCCCTCTAACAAGGTAGACTTCATCTCCTATGAGATCATCTTCCATCAGCTGCCTTCCCTACTACCTAGATTAAGGAACTCTATTCTAGAAGGAATTACCACTCAGTTTCTACTTCTAGGTTCTCTAGACTGTGATGATTTATTTCTTTTTTTGTCTTTTGGGAAAGTGTGTACCTTTAGTCCCAGCTGGCCTGGAGCTTGCTCTGTGGATGAGGCTGGTCTTGATCTCAGATATCTGCCTAAAGTCATGGGTCACCACCCCTGGTGGACTGTGGTGATTTTAACATATGAGACTTCCTCTTTACCACTGAGCTATCTCTCCTGACTCTCCTCCTATTTTTTAATCAATGAATCACTCCATGTTCTTGGTAGTGCCCTCTATGGCATATTTTTTCCTTTAGGGTAGAAGGGGTAAAGCCTAGGTGGTTCTTGTCACTCTATGTTTTCTCCTTGAGGGCTGACTGTGTGAAGTTCTGTAGGAAGGGAAGTGTAGTAATGGCCAGCTTAAAAGTACATGTAAAAATTCCATTTTATGAGTGTTTTGCCTGCATGTACGTAAGTGTACCTGTGTGTGACATGCCCAAGGAGTCAGAAAGGAAAATAGCTCCTCTAGAACTAGAGTTACAGACAGTTGTCTGTTGCCATGTGGGTGCTGGGAACTGAACTCAGGTCCTCTTCAAGAGCTTCCAGTTCTCTTAGTGGCTGAACCATTTCTCCAGTCCTATTGATAAGTACTTTAATGTTGCTTTTCAAAAAGTCCCCAACATACTAGATGCTTTCTGCCCCCTTTGTACTTCTGACTCCCTTTCATTAGGAGCTCAGAATAATGATCAGTCTGTTACAGTTTTCCCATTCTGTGGGCATGGGGTTGTCTGAAGTTCTCAGAGGTATCTACTTCCCCTGACGCTGATGCCCAAGTTGTTCCTGGTATCCTGCCTGTAGAATGGCAGTGGATATACATTCAACAAGTCTTACTGAATACATTCTGTTGGAAAGTGACATTTAAAAACACTTTTCTAACTTCTTTACTGATGTGTCAGTACTGTGTGTACATATGTTAATGTATGCCATGTGTCTTCTGTGGTCCACAGTCTGTATGTGGGAATCAGATACCTTGCCTGGAATTGGAGTTCCAGGTTTCTGTGACCTGTCCAAGGTGCCTGCTGGGCACTAAACCTGGATATTACAGAAGAGCAGCAAATGCTCTTAACCACTGAGCCACCTCTTCAGTGTTTTAACTTTTCTTTATGTACTCATTTTGTTTCCAGGATTTGTCCTTAGTATTAGAGAAAAAAATTAATGTACATACATTCACGATTTAGGCCTGCTCTTAGTTCATTTTCCCTTACTCTAATAAAGAGCCTCATGCTGGTATTTGTATAAAGAAAAAAGCTTTATCTCCAAGTTCTAGAGGTTCAAGGGCATAGCACCCATGAAAAACTAGGTGCTAATGAGTCTCTCTTGGATTTCATCACAATACAAATGGTACAGGGCAGGGGACTTGATGTAAGAAACCACTGCACCTGAGGGATGCCAGGCTTATTCTTTTCCTCTCTTTTTTAGAAGCAGGATCTCAAGTTTCTCAGGCTACCTTCACACTTTATGTAGATGAGGGTGACCTTGCACTTCTCATCCTATAGCCTCCCCCACCTGGATACTGGAATTATACACATGTGCCACCATGCTTGATTCACAGAGTACTAGGAATTGAACTCAAGGCACTGTCCACAGAAGGCAAGCACTATACAACCAAACTACATTCCCAGCCCCAGGCTTGTTGTTTTTATGGCAGTTCTCTTAGAGAACTAATTCAGAGTCTCACAAGAAGTGACTCAGTCCTTCTTGAGAGTGGCACCTGGTGACATGCTAGGCTCCACCTGTGACTGGTTCTTGAGCTTCCTTGAATTACTATGCTTAGGACAAAGCTTGCAACACATGAAACTGGGGGAAAGCACCAATCACAATGAAACCTTTTCTTTCTATTACTCCGTAGTTTCCCAGTGTTTTGGAAAATGGCACCTGTCCAATTTAAATTTGATAGAATAAGTTCATAATAGCCATGAAAGAAGTCACTTCTGAAGATGAACTGATACTTTTTTTTCTTCTAAAATATCTTGAAATGATTCTTGTGCTGAGATTTGCAGTTTGCAAGTATAGGTAAATCTTTAGTTGATCCTAGAAGACATTTAGTAGACTAGAAATATTAGTGGCCATTAGTGTTTTCTGTTTTGTGTCCTTTTATAGTTTTAATGTGTTAACTTTCTGTCTTACCCTGAAATTTTGCCTAGTCTTTTACTTCTAAATTGTACTTTATCTTAATGGCAGTAGTTTACTTTTCTGAGAAAATTAGAAATCACTGTAGTTTCTATAGTTGAGAGTTTTACCCAAGAGAGATTTAAGAAAGTCTTATAATAGTAGATATGTAGATATTATTAGTTTATGTAGATATATAGATATATTTTACTTTATATATAGATATACTTTACAGAGTTTATATAGATATATAGATATATATTATTGTCCTCCCAAACTTTTACTGTGTTGAACATAAAGAAGTCATTACTGAGGAAGAATAGAGAAAAGGGGGGCTGGAGAGATAGCCTAGTCATTAAGAGCACTGACTGCTCTTGCAGAGGACCTGGGTTCGATCCCCAGCACCTGCATGGCGGTTAAGAACCGTCTGTAACTCCAATTCCAGGAGAACTCCAGTTGCAGGGGAACCTGAGACCCTCTTCTGACCTCTGTGGCATTGCACAACACGGGGCACAAACCTACATGCAGACAGTACATTCATACACATACAAAAATAAATAAAAATTTTAAAAAAGGATATAGAAAAGTGAAATAATCCATTCAGTTCTACTTGTTCAAAAAAATTTAGTATGCCCATTTTCTTTATGCCAGGTTTCAGGCAATAATTTCAAAGTACAGATCTATGATTATCTGTATCAGTATAAGAAGAAAAGTACTTAAATGATTAAATAATATAAAATGAAAAATAGCCATATTATTAAAAATGCAGATTCTGGGCCTCTGTTAAAATAACAAACTACAAACCTATGGTGTGGTTGGAGGCATTCCATTTTAACACATTTCCCAGGTGATATATATTCACAAAAGTTTGATATCCATTGATTTAAAGGTCCCCCTTCTCCTTGAGTTTGTTTAATACTTGGTTTTTGTTTGATTTGGGTTGTTTGTTTGTTTGTTTGAGAAAAGGCTGAATGCTGAGAATACAGACATGTATCACCAGGACTTCCATGCATGTTGAAAAAGCACTATAGCTATTTAACTTCATCCCCAGCCATGAAAGTTTTTGTTTTCTTGTTAGGATCTTGTTAAGATATCAGTTAGCCCAGACTGGCTTTAAACTCTCTATGTTAGCAAAGGATGTCCTTGAACTTCTGATCTTCCTGTCTCTACCTTCTGAGTGCTAGGATTACAGGCATTTAAAGAAAACTACATCCATGTTTTATTCTTCATAAAAGAATAGAATATTCTATATAAAAGAATAGAATAGAGATACTTTATTGCAGAATAAAGGACACACTCTCAAAGGGTTAGACTGGAAGGAGACCAAAGAGATCACTATGCCAATCTATATTATGTCCCTCTGTAGTTTTGATAATCTTCAAGAAAAGGCAGCATTTACTAGGCATATTTTCTTTTGGGGGTATATAAAATTTTGAGTCCCATTTGGGTTGACCCTTACTGAAGAGGATATTGGTACTATTCATGGTCTTTATCAGCCTCCAATTAGATAGTAATTTTGTAAAATGTAGTTACAGAGAACCCATAGTTTTGACCAGTAATTAGAAATCCTTCAGTTTCATTTCTTAGTTTTATGAACCAGTGATTATTTTTTAATATTGTATGTTATGTGCATGAGTGCATTGGCTGCTTGTGGTGAGTGCACTCATTTCATTCAATGTTGTGCTCAGAAGAGGGTGAATCCACAGAAACTGAAGTACAATTTTCAGCAGCCATGTGTGCTCTGGGTACCAAAGCCAGGTCTGCTGCAAGAGTAGCCAGTACTCTTAATGGCTGAGCCATCTCTCCAAACCCATAAACAGAACACAACTACAAAACTCTTTTGAGGGTTTGGCCTCCATGTATGTAAGTGCACCTGCTTTGTGCAATACCTGTGCAAGTCAGAAGAGGACATCATATCCTTGGAATTAAAGTTAATGCACAGTTGCTAACTGCCATGTTGGTGCTAGGAACCAATCCTGGGTCCTCTGGCAAAGTAGCAGCAATGCACCTGCACCCCTAGAATCATCTGAATAAATAAGAAGTGAAACTCTTCAATTTAGCTTTTACCAGTGGGTTTGAACTTGGAGGATGTGATGATTAATCCTGTTAATCCTAGGTGTCATCTTGACTGGATTTGGGATTAACAAAAATGAGAAAGACATCATCATATTGGATTATCTCAAGATGGATGACCCACCCTAAATGTGGGCGTTACCTTCTGATGGCAGCCAGCATAAAAGGCCATGGCAGAAGGGAGCTTGTCCCTTTTTTGCTGCTTGCCTTCTCTCTCACTGGTGAGTTCATTTTGCTGCTGTAATCAACTCATCAGATTCGAGCCTCTGCTGGACTGAAGATGGGCAGCTCTCCAGGAATCCACCAGGCCTTGAGCACTGGATTGGGACTACTGAGACATCCAGCCTTTAGGCCTGAGCAACTACCTGGGTTCTCAGCCTCTCTGGTGTGGTACAGCTATACTTGGACTACTGAGATTCTAACCAATGAGCAAATACAATAAATATAGATAGGTAGGTAGGTAGATAGATAGACAGATAGATAGAGATCTTCATTTTACTGATTCTTTTTCTTTAGCAAACCAAAACTAATAAAGATTGTGGCAGTAGGAGTGGCTCTAGAGAAACAGAATTGAAAGGATGCATTACTTCTATGAGCTTGGTAGTTTTTGGAGCCAGCTCTCCAAGTCAAGGAAGCCTACACTGCTAAAGGGTCTCCTGGTGATATGGAGAGGAATTAAAATCCTTGGTGCAGACTATTTGAAGCAATTATGAAGACAGATGCAATTGAGTTCCCTAACTCACCTCTTGTGAGGAGGAAAGAATCTAGCAAATTGTGGGAAAATAAGGAAAATAATGATGTTGACTGGTTGCTCCTATGATCTCTGGATAAAGTGATGGAGGAAAACAAGGAGCTCAGTGATAAAATTAACCAGCTCCAGATTCGCATCAACAGTTTAAAAGTTTCCAAGTGTGCCCTGGAAGAGACTCTTCACTCCAGCAGCCAAAGAACTAAAGCTGCAGAAAATCAAGCTGGAGCCCTTATTATATGATTGGTTGATTTACAATGCAAATTTAACTCCCAGCCATGGAGAGTGTCAGCAGTCAAAGTGAGGGCACTTAGGGAAAGGGTGGAATCCTGAAACATGGGGTGGAGATGTCTGGGAGAACCATGATGAGGATGAGGACTCTGAACCCTCAGATTCTGAGGGATTTACTTCATCTGAGGACTTAATCTCCCCACCATCAGCAGAGAAGGCATCCCCATACCCTGCAGACCTGCCCCCCCACCCTTGCCTAAGGAAATTGATTCCACCTTTCCAAAGGGAGCTGATGTCCCCCAGTGCCCAGAAATTGGAGCTTCTAGACCTATAACCAGATTCAAGGCTAAGCAGGCCCCTAGATGCGAGATAGAAAGTATGGTCCAAGCCAGGTGTGGTGGTGCACACCTTTAATCATAGCACTTGGGAGGCAGAGGCAGATGCATCTTGTGAGTTCAAGGCCAGCTTGGTCTACAGAGTGAGTTCCAGGACAGCTGGGGCTACAGGGAGACCCTGTCTAGAAAAGACCAAAAAAAAAAAAAGTTAGTATGGTCCAGGAGGAGGTGCACTACACAACTGAGGAACTTGGTGAGTTTGGGAATTCATTCTGCAGAAGTCTAATGAATACATGTGGGAATGGATTTTAAACATGTGGGATAATGGTGGAAGTAATATAAAATTGGATCAGACTGAGTTTATCCATATGGGACAACTAAGTGTAGATTCTAGGCTTAACACAGATGCTCAAGTGGTTAAAAAGGGTGTTAAAAGATTATTTCATTGGTTGGCTGAGGTATGTATTAAAAGATGGCTTACTGACAGAATTAGAGATGTCTGATATTCCTTGGCTTAGTATTGATGAAGGGATTCAAAGAAAAAAAAATCAAGAATAAGGCTAGATTCCTGGTATATCCCAACATACCCGCCTCTGGTTCTGAGCCGCAAGCTAATCTGAAAAGGCTCATTTCCCCACCTCTCCTCCAAATCCACTCCATTACACTCCCCTACTCCTGGGATTTTTAGGCCAGCCGCCTTTGGATTCCACATTTTGGCCACTCCTCTCTGATCCTCCATGAGTTTCTAAGGCCCACCCTTACTCAGGTTCCCCAACACAGCTTTCCATGTGGTTTCTGAGTCTCTAGTGACTTTTCCATCCCCTGGATAGACATATTTACCTGTCCCCATGCCTCTTATCCTCCTTTACACTGCTGTGAGTGGTCCCTGGGACTATCCTGAGACATGGGGGTCCCCTCTATGCAGCCCTCCTCAAATTCTGCACCACACAGCTCCATTTGGTCACTTCTACTCTGGTGAGTTTCCTAGTGTCACAATAAAACCCAGCAGTCTAGCTGGCTTTGGACTCATTCCAAAGTCTTCTTTGGCCTCTCCCACTAGCAGCCTGGCTCCTTCCTCCTACTTTGCTCTCTAACATCACTCACATTACATCCTTCCTCTAAATCTTGAGTTTCCTCGGTTCCCATTACCCAATGATCATTGCCCTAAACACTGCCTTCTGTCTCATTGCAATCATTCCTATGACCCTTATGGGGTTCCCACCGCACTGACACCCCACCCCTTCCACTAACCTCTAACTCCTTTAACAAAGACCCCCTTCTGTCAGCCCAGCCCTGGACACACTCTACTAGGGCATTTCACATGGTTGATATATTTATCAATTACAACTGGACCTAAGGACACCATATCCATCTATCTTAATGTGAGAATGTAAATAAAAACAGAAAATATTCTGTGCCTTTGTATGCCAGTGCTGGATAGTGCATAAATTGAGATCTTAGAAAATACCTAGATTTCTAACTCTATACCGTGATCAATACAAAGACAGAATACATAATAGGGGATTTTCCAGATGATTTTCCACCTGTAATATTCTGCAAAATCATTGATAATATTTACAGAGTTTTTTTAGTTTTCATGATTAATGTTCTACTTCCAAATAAACCCCTCAGACCAAAATTCACCAAGATTGATCTGGCTATAGCTGTTGCTGAGTGCCAGTTTTGCCAACCACAGAGACCAACACTGAGCCCCCGACATGGCATATTCCCTGGAGTGACCAGCAGCAACCTGGTGGCAGGTTGATGTCATTGGACCACTTCCATCATGGAAGGGGACAACACATTGTCCTTACAGGAATAGACACTTATACTGATTATGGATGTGCCTTTCTTGCACATCATTCTTCTGACAAAACTACCAGCCATGGACTTACTGAATGCCTTATCCACCATCACAGTATTCCTAATAGCATCGCTTCTGAAAAGGGAACTCACTTCACAGCCAAAGAAGTGCCACAATAGGCCCAGGGGCATAGAATCTACTGGTCTTACTATGTTCCCCACCACCCTGAAGCAGCTGGCTTGACAGAATTATGGAATGGCCTTTGAAGACAAGGTTATAGCACCAATTAGGTAACAATACCCTGGAGGGCTAGGGCAAGGTTCTCCATCAGGCAGTATATGCTTTAAATCAGCATCTAATATATGGTACAGTTTCTCCTATAGCCAGATTTCACAGGTCCAGGAATCACAGGGTAGAGNTAAAAGATTATTTCATTGGTTGGCTGAGGTATGTATTAAAAGATGGCTCACTGACAGAATTAGAGATGTCTGATATTCCTTGGCTTAGTATTGATGAAGGGATTCAAAGAAAAACGAATCAAGAATAAGGCTAGATTCCTGGTATATCCCAACATACCCGCCTCTGGTTCTGAGCCGCAAGCTCCTCTGAAAACGCTCATTGCCCCACCTCTCCTACAAATCCACTCCATTACACTCCCCTACTCCTGAGATTTCTAGGCCAGCCCCCTTTGGATCCCACATTTTGGCCACTCCTCTCTGATCCTCCATGAGTTTCTAAGGCCCATCCTTACTCAGGTTCCCCAACACAGATTTCCATGTGGTTTCTGTGTCTCTAGTGACTTTTCTGTCCCCTGGATAGACATATTTACCTGTCCCCATGCCTCTGATCCTCTTTACACTGCTATGAGAGGTCCCTGGAACTATCCTGAGACATGGGCCTCAAATTCTGCACCACAGAGCTCCATTTGGTCACTTCTACTCTGGTGAGTTTCCTAGTCACAATAAAACCCAGCAGTCTAGCTGGCCTTGGACTCATTCCAAAGTCTTCTTTGGCCCCGCCCACTAGCAGCCTGCCTCCTTCTTCCTACTTTGCTCTCTAACATCACTCACATTACATCCTTCCTCTAAATCTTGAGTTTCCTCGGTTCCCATTACCCACCCATCATTGCCCTAAACACTGCCTTCTGTCTCGTGGCAATCACTCCTATGACCCTTATGGGGTTCCCACTGCACTGACACCCCACACCTTCCACTCACCTCTAACTCCTTTAACAAGGACCCCCTTCTGTCAGCTCCGCCCTGGACACACTAGGGCATTTTACATGGTTGATATATTTATCAATTACATCTGGACCTAAGGACATCATATCCATCTATCTTAATGTGAGAATGTAAATAAAATCAGAAAATATTCTGTGCCTTTGTATGCCAGTGCTGGGTAGTTCATAAATTGAGACCTTAGAAAATACCTAGATTTCTAACTCTATACTGTGATCAATACAAAGACAGAATAGATAATAGGGGATTTTCCTGATGATTTTCCACCTGTAATATTCTGCAAAGTCATTGATAATATTTGACAGAGCTTTTTAGTTTTCATGATTAATGTTCTACTTCCAAGTAAACCCCTCAGACCAAAATTCACCAAGATTGATCTGGCTATAGCTGCTGCTGAGTGCGTTTTGCCAACCACAGAGACCAACACTGAGCCCGCGACATGGCATATTCCCTGGGGTGACCAGCAGCAACCTGGTGGCAGGTTGACTACATTGGACCACTTCCATCATGGAGGCAACAACACAATGTCCTTACAGGAATAGACACTTATAGTGGTTATGGATGTGCCTTTCTTGCACATAATTCTTCTGCCAAAACTACCAGCCAGGGACTTACTGAATGCCTTATCCACCATCACAGTATTCCTCATAGCATCGCTTCTGAAAAGGGAACTCACTTCACAGCCAAAGAAGTGGCACAGTGAGCCCAGGGGCATGGAATCTACTGGTCTTACTATGTTCCCCACCACCCTGAAGCAGCTGGCTTGACAGAATTATGGAATGGCCTTTTGAAGACAAGGTTATAGCACCAATTAGGTAACAATACCCTGGAGGGCTAGGGCAAGGTTCTCCACCAGGCAGTATATGCTTTGAATCAGCGTCTAATATATGGTACAGTTTCTCCCATAGCCAGATTTCACAGGTCCGGGAATCACAGGGTGGAGGTTGGAAGGATTCCACTAGTCACCCATTAGGAAAATATTTGCTTCCTGTATGAACAACCTTATGATCTGCTGGCCTAGAAATTTTCATTCCAAAGGGGAAGTGCATTTGCCAGGAGACACAGCAAACATGAAGCTAAGACTACTTCTGCATGGCCACTTTGGGCTTCTAATGCCTTTAAACCAACAGGCTAAGAATGGAAAAACAATATTAGGAGAAGTGATTGATCCAGACTACCAGGGGGAATTTGGACATTTTCTCCACAATGCAGCCAAGAAACATTACATCTGAAAGGCAGGAGATTCTGTAGGGCACTGTTTGGTGCTACCATGTTCTGTGATTAAGGTTAATGGGAAATGGCAACAACCCAAACAATATAAGACAAGAAATGGCCCAGAACATTCAGGGATGAAGGCATGGGTCACTCCTCCATGAAAAAAGCCAAGAACTGCAGAGGTGCTTGCTGATGGGGGAGGAAATAAAGAATGGGTAGTAGAGGAAGGTAGTCATAAATATCAGCTGAGGACACAGGACAAGGTGAACAAACATGGATTGTGATAGATGTGTACTTTTGTCCTATTTGATTAACAATATGCTTGTGCATATATACACATATATTAAGCAGATATTTGTCTCATTCCCTTTGAATGTGCAGCTGAGATAACTGTTAAGTGCTGTCATATTTAGACTATTAGATACTGAATGACTAAGTATTCCTAAAAGACCTTACCACCTAATCTAAGATACATAATGCACTGTGATTGCACATGAGATACTTATATCATGTTTGGTGAAATTAAGACCTTGCCATTGTTTTCATATGACATTTAAAAATAACATAAGGAGAGGCTATTGGGTGTCAAGTTGACCAGGGGTGGCCTTGTGATGGTTAATCCTGTTAATCCTGAGTGTCAACTTGACTGGATTTGGGATTAACAAAAATTAGAAAGAGATCCTCATATTGGATTATCTCACGTTGGATGACCACATGTGGGCATTACCTTCTGATGGCAGCCAGCATAAAAGGCCATGGCAGAAGGGAACTTGTCCCTATTTGCTGCTTGCCTTCTCTCTCACTGGTGAGTTTGTTTTGCTGCTGTAATCAACTCATCAGATCCCAGCTTAGACTAAAGTCCAGCCACTCTCCAGGAATCTGTCAGGCCAAATTGGAGCTACTGAGTCATACAGCCTTGTGGACTGAGCCGCTACCTGGATTCTCAGCCTCTCCACTGCAGTGCAGCTACTCTTAGACTAGCCAGACTACCCCATAAGTAAATCTAGTAAACACACACACACACACACACTCACACACACACACCATCCTTCCCAATCTCCAGGGTATGCATGGGAGTATAGGTTTTCATCACTCTGATATGTTCATTGTCAAGAACACATTCATTCATTATGCTTTGGGGTAGAATATCAAATTAAGAGCGCTAGCTGCTCTTGTAGAGGTTCTGGGTTTGGTTCCCAGCACCCACATGACTGACAACAGTCTGTATGTCCAGTTGGAAGGGGTGTGATGCTCTCTCTAGCCTCTCTAGGCATTGCACACTTGTGGTGTACTTACATACAAAAGTTCATACATAAAAAATAATGACTTTTTACATAGTATTTTTATTATTTTGGGAACTGGAATGCTGGCTTAGTGTTTTACAGTACATACTGCTCTCGGAGAGGACGCAACTTTGTTTCCAGGCACCCATGTTGCACAACTCACAACTGATTATAACCCCAAATCTAGGGAACTGGCATCTTCTTTTGTCCTCTATGTGTACCTGAATTTACATGCATAACCTGGACTCCGTGTTTATATTCTATATATATGTAATTTAGAAAACAGGGCTGGATGTGGTGGTGCACAATTTAATGCCAGCACTAGGGAGTCCTTTGAGACATTGAGACCAGCCTTCTCTACATAGTAAGTTCCAGAGAAGCTGGGGCTAGAGGGAGACTCTGTCTTAACCTTCACCCCAACAAAAAATTTTCAAAAATAAAAAATATGGGAGCTAGAGATAACTCTGGGTTTAAGAGCGCTGACTGCTCTTGCAGAGGACCCAAGTTTGATTCCTGGCACCTACAGGGCAGCTAATAACCTCTAACCACATTGTTAAAAATATAAATTGCCAGTTGTGGGGGCACATTCCTTTAATCAAGGCCTCAGTAGGTAGAGGCGGGCCTATCTCTGGACATTCAAGGCCAGCTTGAATAATGAGTTTCAGGCCATCTGGGGCTAAAGAGAGTCCCTATATAAAAAAAATTAAAGAAAGAAAAGAAAAATTTTTATTAAAAAGTAAAGGTGTTTGGAGGGAAAGATGGTTGTAGAATGACTCATGTGTTGGGCATCCAGCTTTGGGGCCTAGGGTACACCAGCTCCCTAGAGACTGAATGCATAGACCATGTGAAGAAACTTATCACCCAGAAGGAATATTTTCCTGACCTTAGGTGTTTCTACATTGATCTCAAAATCCTCTGGTACTACTAAACCTGGAGGCCTTGTCCCACAGTAGAAGTTTTCATGTTCTAACAAAGTCAGAGTCCCAGTGTCAAAGTGCTATATGGTCTACACAGGGAGTTCCAGACTAGCTGGGGGTATAGAGAGACCCTGTCGCATAAAAAATAAAAAATAAATACTCAGAACTTACCCAAAGTGGCCAGAGAGTTCTGGCTACCTGTCCTAACTCCTCCACTGCTGTGGATACCGGACCAGAGTGCACAGGGCTTCCAGAAGACAGAGGAGCAGAGGAGCCCCGGGAATAGGGCTATGCTTGATCCAGACTCCCACAGAGCCACCCCATCTTGGCCTGTGCCATGTCCAGAGGTCCTCTGTAAACAGCGGTGTCATCAGAGCCATTCCCCACCACATCCATGACCAACTGGGCCCTGTGCTCTCAGAGAAGCTGCAGACTCGCCACCCGCAGGGCAGGCAGTGGCCATGTCGCTGCTGGTTCTCCTGGTTCCGCCTAGGACACCAGAGAGCAGGTGGGGGGTGCGGTGGACCAGGTGGGAGAGCAGGTGGGGGTTGCGGTGGACCAGATGGGGTACATAGCCAAGCCACAGTAGGTTCGGTAACTACTCACTAGAACACTAGTGGGCCCGGCCACAGAGGAGCAGGCCACGGGAGGTGCACATGGGGCAGGGCCACAAGAGGCTAGAGCTACCTAACTAGGGCTTTTGGATCCCAAGCCTCAGTGGGGGTCTGCTCACAAGGAGGAGCCCCGGTAAAAGGATTACATCAGCACACAAGAAGGAGGAGCCTCTCCACTGCATGCCCTTCCTGATTGGGAACTGACTAGGGGATCCTCCCCACCTTGTCATGTGCCAAGGGAGTGGAAGAGGGATGTGGGGCTTGAGGTGCAGTTCCTGGCTCTGCCCAACTAGAGGAGGATCTGGGCGTTGTGCTCTCCCAGACGCTGGACCCTGGCACCACCAAGGGAGGCAGCCAGGATAGCACAGGTTCTACAGGCTGGAGGCCATGGGCTCCAGGAGCCTGGAAAGGACAGGAAGGGAAGGACCCCTCGAGAGGGAGGGGAGGAGAGGTGGGGGAGGTCCATAGGGTTAGGAAGGGGAGGAGCACAGGACACAGGCAGGGATCTGGGATGAGTAGGAGAGCATGGTGGGGGGGCACAGGGGCCGCTGCTGTGGAAATGGAAATGGGGCCACTACACAGAGCTTCCAGTACAGATCTGCGAGCACAGGAGCTTCTCAAAGCCAGCCTGTACTTGATCCCAGATCCACAGTCCCAACCGGTCTGCCCTGCGCTCTGCCCTCTGGTAGCACCAGTGTCCTCACAGCCTAGAGGTGTGTACTTTAACATAAACTGACCTCCTGATCCTCTGCTGCAGCCGCTGCCATTCCGAATTTCTCTCCTGGGAATCTGAGAGGGTCTCTGCATCCGAGGCGAACTTCAGTGCTCCCTCCTTTCAGCGGTAGGAAGCCTGAGACAGAGAGGCTACCGGCCAGGGTGCAGGCAGTCTTGAGGCTACAAATTCTCCCAGAGAGCACTTGGAGGGGGAGGCAGGGGGCGGGGCCACAGAGGGCTGGGCATGCTGGGGAGCAGGAGGGGGCAGGGCTACAGAGGGGAGAGCAAGCTGAGTAGCATGTGGAGGCAGGAGCTGAGGTCATCAGGACAAGTAGGTGCTGGGCCAGGTTGCAGTGGTGGGCAGGGCCAGAGGGGCTGCCCAGGTTTACAATGCACATAACGTGGTCAGCAAGATGGCCCAGATCTTAAGGGACTTGCTGTGAAGCCTGGCAACCTGAGTTTGAGTCCCTGGATCCACATGGTGGAAAGAGAGAAACAGCTCTTGAAAGCTGTCCTCTGACCCATGAGGTTTCTCCATGAGAGCAGGCAGCCAGGCTCTTGGACTCCCAGCCAGGAGACTGGAAAGAGGTGGGACAAGGACATATGTAACCAAATTGCACCAGTACCTCCTTTGATGTGAACTCCCTTCCCAGGAGAGGTGCTGTTAGCTGGGAACTCCCAGTGTCTCACAGGGAGAGGAGATGGCTGCTGCAGATATTGTGGCCTGAGCAGGGTCTACAATCTCATAATACTCCTCTTCTCTGATTTATTTCCTGTGTATGAGAGTACTGCCTACATGTGTGTAAGTGCACCCCTGTATTGTCATGCCCAGGGAGGTCAGAAGAGGACATCAGTTTCCCCTGGATGTTCACCTCCCCTGTCTTTAACATCTTTAACATCTAAAATTAACATTGTTAGAGACCGTGAGGGTTATGGGAATCAAACCCAGGTCCCAACAGCTCCCAGTGCTCTGTAATGACCCATCTCTCCAGACCCCTGCCTGCCTCTCCCTTCCTTCTTTCCTTTCTTCTTTTTATTTATATTTGTGTGTGGGTTTGTGTGGTGAGTTTGCGTGTGAATGTGTGTGTGTGTGTGTGTGTGTGTGTGTGTGTTGATTTTTTTTTTTTCCTTGATGGTTTTGAGACAGTCTCCACATAGTCAACAGCTGGCCACTATGACAGAACCCACTATGTAGAGCAGGTTGGCTTTGATCTAACAGAGCTCTGCCTGCCTCCACTGTGGAGGAGGCAGGCAGAGCTCTGTTATGTGTGTCATCATGCCCACTCTGGGGCTCTGGTGAGTTTTAGCAAGTGTGCCCACAGAGGCCAGATTCCCTGAAGCTAAAGGAATAGGTGGTTCACAACGACCTGATGTGGGTACTGAAAAGTGAACACAGGACCTGAGGAATAGCAAGCACTCTTTAACTGTTGAGCCATCTGGCCAACTCCCATCACTGTGTGTCTGTCTGACTGTCTGCCTGCCTGCCTGCCTTATGTATGTCTCTCTCTTCGCCTAGATTTCTTTGTTCATTTGAGAGTCCTCCTTGTCGCCCTAGGCTACCATGCTTAGCTTATTATAACTCTTACTTTTTACTTTGTGACAGGATCTCAATGGAGCCCCAGCCAGACTAGAATTTACTATGTAGACCAGGATGGCTCCAATCTCATAGAGATGGCCTGCCCCTGTCTCTGCATCTAGAGTGCTAGGGATATCTCAGTCCAGGGTCAGTCAATAAAAAAAAAAACAATAGAGTGCTAGTGATAAAGGTGCAACCCACTGGGCTATTGTTGTTTTGTTGTTTATATATATGGGCACTTCATTGCTTTTCCTTTGTCCTCATCATTTTATCTGAAATTATGTTCAAAGAGCACCATCAAGTTGAATTTATAAGTTAGATATAGTAGGTGGTTAATAACAGCAAAATGGGAAAATTAGACAATGTGAAGTTTACATTAATTTTGCCTGTCTGTCTCAGAGTAGCCTCTTTCACTCTCTTCCATCCAGCAAGAAGGAACTCCTGGGATTGAAGGATGGTTATAGATTGCTGCTCAAACACAGTGCTTTATATGAAGAGAGGGAAATGAATGACCAATTTGATTCAGGCAAATACNAGGAGTAGGCAGTTCTCAAAAAATGAAGCAGAAATGGCCTATAAATAATTCAAAAATGTTCAATATCTGTAGTCATTAGAGAAATGAAAATTAAAATGACTTTGAGACACCATCTCACTTATTCAGAATGTCTATCAGCAAGAGAGCAAATGACAACAAAATGTTGGCCATACAGCAAATCAAACTGAGGGCTAGAGAGATAGCTCAGTTAATAGAGTTCTTGCTGTGCAAGCATTAGGAACTGAATTCTATTCCTAGAACCCATATAAAGATATCCAACTGCCAGGAATGGTGGTACACATCTTTAATCGCAGCATTTGGGAGAGAGGCAGGTGGATCTCTGTGAGTTCAAGGCGAGCCTGGCCTACATAGTGAGTTCCAAGACAGCAGGATCTACAGGGAGACCCTGTCTCAACCCCCACCCCAAAAAATATCCATGCATAGTTACACAAGTTTCTAGTCTCAGTGCTGGAGAAGTAGAACAGGGAGTTTCTGGATTCACTGGCCAGCCAGTCTAAACTAATAGGAGAGACCCAGCCCAGTGAGAAACAAACAGTGGGGTACACACACACACACACACACACACACACACACCAAGAATAAGATAGATAACATTGGAGGAATGACATCTCCAGGTAGAAATCAGGTCTCCATGCACATGTGTGCACATGCACCTACATGTGCATGGAGACCAGTAGTCTATGATTATCTAAACCTAAGATTACATTTATTGCACCAATGTTTACACAGAAAAATAATTTTTCTATTATATCATGTCAAAATGGGATAAAAATAATTATCAAGAGAAACTAGGCAAACATGGAAATTAATCAGTTAATGTTTTAACATTTTTATTTTGTGTGTCAAAGGGTATTAACTGCAGGTATCTAAGTGCACCTCTGTACTGTAATGATCCCACAGGTCAGCAGAAGGAATTGGATTCCTCTGGAACTGGAGTTACAGATAGTTTTTAGCCACAATGCAGCTGCTGGGAACTGAACCTGGGTCTTCTGCAAGAGTGGCTAGTGATCTTAACCACTGACCCATCTCTCCAGCCCCCAATTCATTTTATAAAAATATATTTTATTATTTTTATTTTGTGTATATGAGTGTATTGTCGGTATGTACATAAGTGAACTGGTGTCCTACAATTCTCATAGTGGTCAGAAAAGGACACTGGATCCATGGAACTGGAGTTATAGACAGTGGTTAAGCACCATGTGGGCACAGGGAACCAAACCCAGGTCCTTGGCATGAATAGCTGGTAGTCTTAACCGCTGACCACATCATGACTCTACTCCCTGAATTCATTTTGACTCATCAGTGGGTCACTGAGGCTATCTAGAGTACTAAGGAAATTCTAGCATAAAATGAAACTGAAAGGACAGTTTATCAAAACCTTAAGACAAGACATAGGCAGTTCTAAGAAGACAGGATAAAGTTTATTTTTCATTTTGTCTTATGGTTATGAATATTTTGTTTTCAAGTATGTAAATTCACCTGGGTATGCAATGCCCACGGAGGTCAAAAGGGCCTCAGATCCTTTTAAGCTGGAATTGCTGGTGGGTGGTGGGAACCAAATCCAGGTCTTCTAGAGCAGCCAGTGTCCTTTAGCACTGAGTCATCTCTCCAGCCACTAATAAGAAAGTTTATAGCTATTAGAACTTACATCATGGGCTGGAGAAATGGCCTAGCGGTTAAGAGTGCTGACCGCTCTTACAGAGGAGCCGGGTTCGATCCCCAGCACCCACATGTTGGCTGAGAACAGTCTGAAATTCCAACTCCAGGAGAACTCCAGGTCCAGGGGAATCTGACACCCTCTTCTGACCTCTGCGGCATTGCACGACACAGGTGCACTAAGTGGCATGCAGATAGTACATTCATACACATACAGAAATAAAATAAAATAAAATAAAATAAAATAAAAATAAATGTTTTAAAAAATGAACTTACATCACAAAATTAGAGAGTTTTCCAATAAACAGCAGTGATACATATCAAAGTCCTAGACACCCTAGAACAAGAAAAAGTCACTAGATGGAAAAGTGATGCCAGCTTTGAGATCTATTAACAAATAAAAAAATCCAACACCAAATGTGAGTGAAGCAGAGACATGTTTCTCTGAAAATCAAACCAAGTCTGGCAGATCCTTACCAAAATAGCCAGAGAGAATCAGCAACATTCATATTATTATAGGTGAAAAGAGGGGGCATTAGAACAGATACAAAGGGAATCCAGAAGATACTAAGAAAATTTATACTCCAAAAGATGGAAAATATGGAAAAATGGATAAATTTCTAGACAAACAGGACCTGCCAAATTAAATCAACAGGTTATAAGATATAAAGAGAAATGTGATTTGAGTAGTAATAACGAACTACCCAAATGAATGCCCAGCAATAGTCAGATTCATTGCTGAACTCTTGAGATGTTTAAGAACTAGCACCAATTCTCCTTAAATTATTCCTTGAAATGGAAAAGGTAGGGAAATTACTCAACTCATTTTGTGGAGCCAGTATTTTCTTGATGCCAAGACTAGGCAAGGGTGCAGAAAAGAAAAGCCAACCATAGCTAGGGGGCACAGCTTTAATACCAACACTCAGGAGGCAGAAGCAGGCAGATTTCTGTGCCATCATTGATGCTTCTCTTGGTAAAGATCCTTTGAACAGTAATTGACAAGGGTGTCTCTGGTGCTTTTAATCCACCCAAGGAACTTGCCTAAGGGCAGGACAACCATGATGGAGGTGGCAGTGCTCCCCTGGTTCCTTCCTTTCAGAGTCACATCCCATGTTACTTCTGGGGCCAGCAAAGAGGCCTGAAGGGGTTCTTGGCCTTTGAGAGTGACAGCAACCTTAGCTGAGGTACTATTGGCAGCTGATTACCGCTGGATGAGGGAGTGTTGATCACAAAGGGAGTGACTCTGAGTAGGCTGACTAGACTCCAGTGGATTAACTTGCATGGAAGGAAATCTGGGTACATAAACTTGATTTGGTAGCCCTTAACATATATGAGAAAATTAAATTTTGTGAGGGTGGGGAAGGGTATAAAGATGTACAAATTATGATGTTTTGTAGGAAATGTACAAAAATCAAAACTATACTGAAAAAAAGACTATGAGGTAGTCTTTCTTGGGCTTTTCCACTAGCCAGAGGAGGCTGTCCCTGGGGACTTGACATCATTGTGAGTGTGCCCCATGAGCGTGTCCAACACAGAACATGCCACTTCTCTTATCTTCATCTAAGAAGCGACTCTGGCTCTGGTTGGGAACCATGGCCTGCTTCACTAGAATCATCCCTGCTTCTTCTAGGATTCTAGGAAGGAGAAAAGGTAAGGAAGAAGGTTCTGGCCCTCCACCATGGCAAACACACACACACACACACACACACACACACACACACACACCTGTTATCCCAGCACTAGGGAGGCTATGGCAGAAGAGCTGTGTGTTTGAAGCCAGCCTGAGGGACATAGAAAGTTCTAGGTTTTTTTGTTTTATTTTGTTTTGTTTTGGGGACTTCTGAGACAGGGTCTCCCTGTAGTCCCAGCTGGCCTGGAACTCACTTTGTAGATCAGGCTGGCCTTGAACTCAAGCTGAACATTGGATGCCAGTCAGTATTGTGTATACTGGGAGACTTGATTATCATCTCCGTTAGGACTGAGCTGGGATAAGTGTTGTCCAGTGGCCTGTAATTTGGGTTACTTGGATCCTTCACATAAGTTGTTTTTTTTCCACAGAGATGGAATGCTGATTGTTAATTCCCCTCCCCTTTCTCCTGCACAAGTAGAGAAAAAGATACACATTTAAATGGTATAATCTCAGCATTGAAGGAAAATTGTTCCCTACTTTGCAAATCTACTTGGAAGCATTTTAAAAAGCTTTATAAAGAAGCTTTAAAATGGAAGAAAAGCTAGGCATCCTAGCACTCGGGATGCAGAGTCAGGTGGATCTCTGAGTTCAATACCAGCCTGGTCTACAGAGTGAGCCCGGGACTTAAAAGGAGAACCTGTCTTAAAAAATATGAAAAACCCCCACATTAATTAAAATAAAATGGAAAGAAAAAAGACATATTCAGATGGCTAACAGAAATTAAAATCTTCCATGGCATTGAACTGTTGCTTTTAGTTACTTTTGAAAACTGTAGGTAATAAGGTGAACTTCTTCATTTAAGAATTTGGTGCTAGGATCTGCAGAGGAGGGACAGCATACTTTGTTTTTCTGAGACTGTGTAACTTCACTTAGCATCACAGCTCCTACCTCCATCCATTTAGTTGCAAAATTCATGATATTGTCTTTCTTTACCACTGCATAGAGCTCCATTTTGTAAATGTATCTCATCTTCATTATCCTCAACTGCTCAGTTGAGGGACACTTGGGTTGCTTCCAGCTCTTCACTATTGTGAAAGGAGCTGCAATAAACATGGTTGTGCATTTATCTCTGCTATGTGATGGATCCTTTGACTATACAGCCCAGGGGCATCAGGAGACAAAGGGGGCAAGCCCGATGTAAGCCAAACCTTTCTCCTACTGAATTCAGGTAAAGACCTGGTTATCTGGCCCTGGAGGATTGATGGGGAGATTGCGGGTGGTGGACTGTGGTTCTGTGAGTACATCTCACCAGGTGGGTGATTGGGGCTCACCTCACTGGGATGCGGGGGACATTTTCTGAACTGCAGCCCAGGTGGTGTGCCCTTCCAGCCCACAGGACCAGGAGTGCCTGGAGACATCAGGGTGCAGGTTTTGCAGGCCTGGGGTTTTCTGGTGGCTTGGGTGTTGTGTGGCTTAGTCCATTGGGTGAACTCTTTGCTGGTTGAGTAAAGGGTGTTGGTCTGTGTAGTGTTAGGATAGAGTTGAGATTTTTGGAGCCTAAAGTGTCCACACCTGTCCATCAATTGCTGGAGAGATGGCTCAGTGGTTAAGAGCATCCACTGCTCTTGTAGAGCACCCAGGTTTGATACCCAGCACCCACATGGTGACTGAGAACCGTCTGTAACTCCAATTCCAGGAGAATTCCAGTTCCAGTGGAATCCAAGACCCTCTTCTGATCTCTGTGGCATTGCACCAGAGGGGTGCACAAACCTACTTGCAGACAGTACATTCATACACATACAAAAATAAAATAAATAAATAAGGAGGACAACAATAAATTGTGGATGAAATTACAAAAGATATAGAAACACTGAAGAAAATGCAAGTTGATTGGGCTAGAGAGATAGCCCAGAGATCAAGAGCACTGACTGCTCTTACAGACGACCCTAGTTCAAATCCCAGCACCCACATGATGGCTAAGAACCATCTTTGACTCCAGTTCCAGGGGAATCCGAGACCCTCTTCTGACCTCCACAGCATTGCACAACACGGTGCACCAACTTACATACAGACAGTAAATTCATACACTAATAATTTTTTTTAAAAAGAAAATGCAAGTTGGAATGAAAAAAATGCAACATTACACAAACAACTTGGAAAAGATGGTAAAAACTCTAAATAATAGAATGGATGAAGTAGAAAATAGAATATCAAGACTGGAAGACAACATGGAAGAATCGGATAAATCAAGTAAAGATTATGAAAAAATTTTTAAAAAACACAAGAACAGAATAATCAGGTACTGTGAAATACTATGAAAAGTCAAAACCTACAAATTATAAGTCTAGAAGAGGAAGAAAATTCACAGGATAATGATATGGTGCAGGTCTTCAACAAAATTTTAGAGAAAAATTGTCCCAAAAAGTGAGAGACACACATCCAAGTACTAGAAGTATATAGAACATGAAGCAGACAGAGCCAGAAAAGAAATTCTCCACACCATATCATAGTAAAANGGGGGGAAGGGAAAGGGAAATATGCCTGAACTGAATTGGAAAATGATGTATGAAATGCACAAAGCATCAATAAAAAAATGTTAAAAAAATTAAAAAAAAGAATTTGGTGCTAGGATCTGCAGAGGAGGGACAGCATACTTTGTTTTTCTGAGACTGTGTAACTTCACTTAGCATCACAGCTCCTACCTCCATCCATTTAGCTGCAAAATTCATGATATTGTCTTTCATTACCACTGCATAGAACTCCATTTTGTAAATGTACCTCATCTTCATTATCCTCAACTGCTCAGTTGAGGGACACTTGGGTTGCTTTCAGCTCTTCACTATTGTGAAAGGAGCTGCAATAAACATGGTTGTGCATTTATCTCTGCTCTGTGATGGATCCTTTGACTATATAGCCTGGGGGCATCAGGAGACAAAGGGGACAAGCCTGGTGTAAGCCAAACCTTTCTCCTACTGAATTCAGGTACAGACCTGGTTATCTGGCCCTGGAGGATTGGTGGGGAGATTGCGGGTGGTGGACTGTGGTTCTGTGAGTACATCTCACCAGGTGGGTGATTGGGGCTCACCTCACTGGGATGCGGGGGACATGGTCTGCACTGCAGCCCAGGTGGTGTGCCCTTCCAGCCCACAGGACCAGGAGTGCCTGGAGACGTCAGGGTGCGGGATTTGCAGGCCTGGAGGTTTCTGGTGGCTTGGGTGTTGTGTAGCTTAGTCCATTGAGTGAACTCTTTGCTGGTTGAGTAAAGGGTGTTGGTCTGTGTAGTGTTAGGATAGAGTTGAGATTTTTGGAGCCTAAAGTGTCCACACCTGTCCATCAATTGCTGGAGAGATGGCTCAGTGGTTAAGAGCATCCACTGCTCTTGCAGAGCACCCAGGTTCGATACCCAGTACCCACATGGCGCCTGAGAACCGTCTGTAACTCCAATTCCAGGAGAATTCCAGTTCCAGTGGAATCCAAGACCCTCTTCTGATCTCTGCAGCATTGCACCAGAGGGGTGCGCAAACCTACTTGCAGACAGTACATTCATACACATACAAAAATAAAATAAATAAATAAGGAGGACAACAATAAATTGTGGAATGAAATTACAAAAGATATAGAAACACTGAAGAAAATGCAAGTTGATTGGGCTAGAGAGATGGCTCAGAGGTCAAGAGCACTGACTGCTCTTACAGACGACCCTAGTTCAAATCCCAGCACCCACACGATGGCTAAGAACCATCTTTGACTCCAGTTCCAGGGGAATCCGATACCCTCTTCTGACCTCCACAGCATTGCACAACACGGTGCACCAACTTACATACAGACAGTAAATTCATACACTAATAATTTTTTTAAAAAGAAAATGCAAATTGGAATGAAAAAAAAAAAAA
>VZQC01013319.1:5628819-5679682 GCA_009823505.1 Rhizomys pruinosus | reverse complement strand
AAGTAAAATGATACTAAGAAAGAAGGAGGAGTTGCTATGTTAATAATAGATAAAATAGAATTCAAGGCCTTTGGTTGTGTTTTATTTGTGGGATATTTGATCACTAGGTTGAACATCTTTGGGATGGATAAACGGGATTTATGCCAGGCCTATGTGGTGCATTTCAGACTATCTGGAAAGATTTGGTTGGCCAGAGCCTGCGCTGGGACTTGTAAGGTCATTTTAAGGTTTTTATTTTATAGCAATGTGTTTGGTGGATTACCCCTTTCTTGTAGATGGGTATAAATACTGCAAATTTTAGTAGACTGAAGTGTTTAAATGTTTCTAGAGTGGAATGGTATAAACACTAAAGCCAGCTTACTAATGGTGTAAATCCAATTATAACCACAAAGGGTTGTGGTTGGTTTTGAGTCCATTCCTGGCTTGCATTGGACTTCCAGTTATAGATTTGGATTAAAGGGCCATAGACAAGTAATGGGTTACCTTGGACTACTGAAAGATACTTTTTGGTCTCTGTCTATTATGCAACTGTTACTTTTGATAGCTGCTTTGCCCATGTCTAGATAACTTGACTCAAAAAAATCTAGGTTTACTTCCCTGATGTAATGGCATGCACCACAGAAGGGGAGAGTTTAGACAGACTTGGTAAGTATTTTCAGCTTAATTCCAATCAAAAGTATGTTCCCTGTTATTGGAAAACTACAAACCAGGTTATGGGGTTTGGGAAAGTAAAGAGACTATGTCTGTTTGTAGTAAACCATCCATATTAAAGACATGGCTAAACTTGTTTAAATTTCTCTTATTGGCTTTGTCGGCTTAGCCAATGGTGTTAAATCTCTTCCAGTCTGGGTTGGAGAGATGGCCTAGCAGTTAATAGCGCTTACTGCTCTTGCAGAGGACCTGGGTTTGATATCCAGCACCCATCTGGTGGCTGAGAACCATCTTTAACTCCAGTTCCAGGGGAATCCAATGCCCTCTTCTGATCTCCGTGGCATTGCATGACACGATTGCACAAACCTACATGCAGACAGTACATCCATACACATAAAAAAATAAAATAAAAAAATCTCTTAGAGTCAATGTTTATGCAAGATTGATTATGCTTTTATTCAAGCTCTATCTAAACAGGATAGAGTAATTCAAGTATCAGAATTGCCTGGCATGGTGGCTCACGCCGTTAATCCTAGCACTTGGGAGGCAGAGGCAGGTGGATCTTTGTGAGTTCAAGGCCAGCCTGGTTTACAGAGTGAGTTCCAGGACAGCTGGGGCTACAGGGAGATTCCATCATGAAAAGACCAATAATAAACAAATAAATAAATTAATTAATTAATAAACATCAGAATGAATTAAACTAATGTTTTTAGATGCTTAAGGCCCATACCGAACAACCATACCAATTTGGCTAAGTTATTTAAGGGAAAATTTTGTGCCTTGCCCTTTGAGGTCAATTGGTCCCAGTGAATTTTGCATAGGGTCATCTCTTAAAATGTTCTGCAGAAGCTGAAGAGATGGCTCAGTTTGTTAAAAGCACCAACTGCTCTTGTAGAGGACCCAGGTTTGATTCCCAGCACCTACATGGTGGTGCACACCTTTCATCCTAGCACTCAGGAAGCAGGCTGATCTCTGTGAGTTCAAGCTCAGCCTGGTCTACAGAGTGAATTCCATGCCAGCTGGGGCTATAGGGAGACCATGTCTCAAAAAAAATTTCTGCAATTATGACTCACCATGCTTCCTGTGCAGGGAAGTCTTGGACAGCTGGGACTATGGAGAGTCTCTGTCTCAAAAATACAAAAAAAATTCTCTTTCTTTGTAGCAACTATGTAAGTGGAAACTCATAGCATGATTACTAAAATGCCTGGAAAGCAGATCCTGAGTCCAGACAAAATGGCCAATGAACAAAAAGAGAAACCTAATAAATGGATGCTTTGAAAGCCCCGGTCAAGAAATTCTAATGGGCTTTTAAGTTGAATATTTGAATTCATCCTGTCCTTACTTCTGCTGGTCCCCTGCCTAGATCATGGACCTACCTACTCCTGCCTTCACATTGCATTCATAGGCACCAGTCAAGGACTTTTTTCCACTTTACACTTATGTTTTTGGGGATCTTTTAGATAGACCCTCTGAATGGGAGATACCCCAGTGGCCACACACAGCATCCCTTTCCAGAATGGTTAGCATCCTGATTCCCTTCTGGGGATTGGGGTGACTCTTTTCAGAGGATAATATAGCTAAACACTAGCTAGAAATTGAGTAGGCAGTTTAAGGATGAGACCCTTCAAATTAACCACACACTTTCTCAGCTGAGAACTCAAGGCTTCCTGGACCATCCAGTAAATACTTATCCTCCTGGTAGCCCTGAAAGAGTAAGAAAAAACAAAGAAAGGAAAAGGAAAAAAGAAAAAAAGAGAAGAGTTACATACCAAGCCCTGCAGATTGATTCTTTATTTTACCAGAAAAGAAATGGAAATTCCTCCCCTTTTTTCTTTGTTTCATCATTGTCACTTTATATTGTTTTTTTGCTTTCTTCTGAAAAAAACATACAAATACTTATAGGTTCACACTCTTGTCTAAATATTCCCAGATCTCATGCTGCACAACTTTAATACCAGCACTCCAGAGGCAGGTGGATCTCTGTAATTTCAAGGCCAGCCTGGTCTACATAGCAAGTTCCAGGCCAGCTGGGTTGAAAGAGAGACCCTGTCTCAAAAAGACCAAAAAAATATCTCTTAACTGTGGACTCCTATAAAATCCAGAACAATTACTGTCTTATTTCAAAGGGAAGAATCAGGCAGACCTAAGCAAAACCTAAGTCCAGCTCAAGGCTGAACATCTGGAATTCACTCACCATCTTCTGGGCTCCAGAGGGCTTTGCCAGCTCCATTTCTCTGATCCATTCACAGAACACACAGCTTGTCTCACAGGCCCATTCCACACCTGCTACTGCTCTTGGTGGTTATCCCATGGTCTAGGCATCTCCAAAATCTGGTGTCTCACTGAAACTGAGGCTGTACCTTCACCAATGGGCACCTCTAACCTCTCCTGGTACAAAGCCTTGGCTTCTCTTTATGAGCCCTGCAATCTTGGACTCTTCATTCACTTCAACCGAGGCCACACTTTCAGCCATGGCCTTTCCTGGCATCTCACAGTACCAAGCCTCAGCTGCTTTCTGTGACCCCTTCACATTTCAATATCAAAACCATATAGGAGACTCTTACACATTACCAAATCCTGCTTCTGGCTTCAGATGGATGCTCGCATCACCCCTAACCTACAGCTTCTTTGTGCTGACCCTGAGAAAATTCTTCACAGAAGATTTCACCATAGTGATGCTGGTCTCTTGTTACATACAGCTGATTTTTCAGACCCAGCTAACCAGCATCAATTGTCCCGGTAAAACAGATTTCACTTCAGGTTCTGGTCTCTTGTTACTTACAGGTGATTCTTCAGCTACAGCTGAAACAGAACTCACAGATTTTCACTTTTAAAATATCATACAAACAGCCCTGATGGTCTCTGCTTCCCTCTTAAGCTTCACAAGCCAGGCCTCCATCATCTACAAGTCTTTCAGCATAACTGTTCCATGTTCCACAGCAAACAACTCTTAAGCAATCAATGGCTTTTCCAGTCCAAAGTTCCAAATCCTTCCACAGGCCTCCCAGAAACACCAAGTTCAGGCTTGTTACAGCAATAGCCCACTCTCTGGTACCAATTTCTGTTCTAATTTCTCTTCAATTGCTATAACAAAACACTGACCAATACCAACTTGTGGAGGAAAGGATTTATTCAGCTTACATCTCCCAGGTCACAGGCCATCAATGAGGGAGTCCAAGGTAGGAACTCAGGACAGGAAACTGGAGGCAGGAGCTGAAGCATAGGCCATGGAGGAATGCTTCTTACTGGCTTGCTCCCCATCATATTGTTCAAGTGAAAAATGAAATCTTGACTAGTAAACACAGAGGAGCAGAAAGGTTTTATACCTTGAAAATCATGTCCAAGAGATCATTATGTTTTGATGGCCTTTTCCGATAGGGTCTTGCTATGTAGCCCAAGTTGACTTTGAACTCATGACCCCATTTGCCTTTATTTCTCACTGCTGGGCTTAGTGATGTGTGCTACGATGGCTAGTGAGTTCATTTTTTAGCTAAACTGGCTTAAGAAATACTTTGGCAATAGCATCAGTTGACCCATTTTCTTCTGGATGTATAGCTATGAATGGCATTCCTGTGATATAGGATGTTGCTTCAATTTTAGAACAAATTTGAAAATATTTGGAAAATTACTTTTAGAATTGGGATTTATATAAATTTTAGATTCTGTTATATTGGACAGGATTTTATGAACAGTAAAACCTTACTCATTCTTTAAATTTCTACCTTCTCATGATTAATAATTTTCTCATACTGAATTAAAAATAAAAATTTTATTACAGACTTTATGATTTTATATTTCCAAAAGTTTCTTCAGTAAACTATGGAGTTTTCTGAAATTTAAATATTTATTAAAGATTTCAACATGATTATTGCATTTAAAACTTTCCTTCTCAAAAAATAAAAATTACAAAATTAAAAAAACTTTCCTTCTCATATAGATTCTGTATTGTTCTCTATGGAATAAGTCCAGGATTTGTTAAACTTGCAAAATTGTAAACTACTTCTCCAGTATGTACACTTGCTGCGGTCTCATATCTGACATATGGTTAGATGAATGGCTACATCACTTATATTTGTGGTATCTGCCCTTCATTATGTATTCTGTAATGTGTTCTGTTTTATATATGAATAAAAGACTTTTCAGACTCTTTATATATTTTTTAATTTATTTATTTCTGTATGTGTATGAATGTACCGTCTGCATGCAGGTCTGTGCATCCATGCCGTGCAATGTCTTGGAAGTAAGAAGAGGGTGTCGAACTCTCCTGGAACTGGAATTGTCCTGGAACTGGAGTTTCAGACGGTTCTCAGTCGCCATGTGGGTGCTGTGCATCGAACTCGGGTCCTCTGTAAGTGTGGTTGGTGCTCTTAACTGCTAGGGAATCTCTCCAGCCCCCAGACTCTTCATATTTGTAGGATTATTCTCCCATATGAATTGTCTCATGTTATCTAAGAGTTGACATACGAGTAAATGTCCTTTCATTTGTTTCACATTTCAGGTTTCTTTGCAATATGAATATTTTTATGACTGCTAAGCTTTGAATACAGTGGAAAGGAGGTGTAACAGTTTTCATATTGTAGCATTTCTCTCCAGTATAAATTCTCTGATGCACTCTGCAATCTGTAGTATGGGTGTAGGACTTGTCACATTCATTACATTTCTAGGTTTTGTCTCCAGAAGGAATTCTCTCATATAATCTAAGATGTGACACTTGACTAAAGGACTTGTTACACTTTTCACGAGTAAAACGTGTTACATTTTTCATATCCATAGGTCTTTATACAGTACTAATTCTCTGATGTACAAATAATACTTGAAGTCTTGGATAAGGACTCATCACATTCTTCCCATTAGTGTGGTTTCTGTCCAGTATGAAAACTCAAGTCTTCTAACAAGTGCTAATCTACTAATCAACTTGTTATGCTGTTCACATTTGTATGATTTACTCTAGTATGAATTCTCTCACGTGTTCTATCTATTTGCTACTATACTAAATGACTTGCCACACTCTTCACATTTGTAAGGTTTCTCTCATCTTCTAAAGTCTGCCCTTCAAAGAAAGAAATTCCCAAATTCTTCACATTTGTAGGGATTCTCTCCAGTATGAATTCTTTCACGCAGTCTAAGAAGTGAAATACAACTAAAGGACTGGTCACATTCTTCACATTTGTACGGTTTCTATCCAGTATGTATTCTCTCATGACATATAAGACATCCTGTGAGTAAAGGACTTGTCACATTCTTCACATTTGTAGGGTTTCTCTCCAGTATGAATTCTTTCATGTTGCCTAAGATGTGTCTTTCGATTAAAGTACTTGTCACATTCTTCACATTTGTAGGGTCTGTCTCCAGTATGAATTCTTTCATGTACTCTAAGAGATGAACTACAACTAAAGGACTTGTCACATTCTTCACATTTGTAGGGTGTCTCTCCAATATGAATTATTTCATGTTGACTTAGATGTGTCTTTTGATTAAAGGACTTGTTACATTCTTCACATTTGTAGGGTTTCTCTCCAGTATGAATTCTTTCATGTACTCTAAGAGATGAACTACAAGTAAAAGACTTGTCACATTCTTCACATTTGTAGGGTTTCTCTCCAGTATGAATTCTTTCATGTTGCCTAAAATGTGTCTTTCGATTAAAGGACTTGTCACATTCTTCACATTTTTTTTTCCTTTTTCCCTTTTTTTTTATTGATGCTGTTTATTCATACATCTTTTCCCAATTCAGTTCAGAGGCATATATCCGCTTCCCTTCCCCCCACCTCCCACCCCACCATCCCCAGATCATGATGCATTCTGCCATAATTTTCTGCACTCTTTCTCTGCTTTTTTTTGTTTTGTTTTTCTTTTCATTTTTTTTTAACAATAAGTGATAATTTGTGAGTAAAGCATCCTTCATCGAAAACCAATTTTGCAAGCAGTTGTGGCCCAGCCCACACAGCTCATGGGTCCCACCATCAGCAGGGGGGGGCTTGTAATGTTTCAATCAAGTTGATCAAATGGAGTGTCCTCCAGTCTATATTGTTGTAGCTTCCACCTCATTTAATCCTTCAATGCAAGGCCCTTAGACATTCTACCACGCCCCTTTTCCGCAGATTGTTCCCTGGCCTTAGAAAAGGGGCACGGGTGGATGAGAGGCAAAACAGCCCACTCTCTCTCTGGAGCTGAAGTGCTCTTGGTCTCTAGTCGTTATGGCTGTTCTCTTTCTATGCTGGACAGCTTTAGTCCATGGCGATACTTTCAATCCTACTAGTAAGCACATGCATTTAGATATTTAGGTATTAACAGTATATAATATATAGCCTTTTGGAATCCTGCTAATGAAGCACACATAATTAGATTATATAGGTATTAAACAGTAACTAATTGTCATGGTAGGTTTCTTTGGTATAAACACAGATGTTTGGATGGTAGGTTAATTCATGATTTACATTTTCTTCTGTTAAGTATGGCCGGGTCTTCAATGTGGTTTATAACATTTTCTAACCATTAGAGGATGTAGCTTGTTGGGCATCAAGCCGTGGGTTATTCCTCCAATGGAGAGAGCTAATAGCCAATTAGCATTGGGATATACAGACATATGGCTGCAACTGCTGCATAGTATTTCCAAGCAGATATGGGTGTATAGCTGTGCTGGACAGAGGAGTCTTTTGTTGCACCTGCAGGAGACCGATATTTTGCTTACTGGTTTAAGGTGGTCTTGGTACACTTCTCTGGCATCCCAGAGACCTCATCGTGTGTACTTGCAAGTGCGGTCTCCATCATCTTTTCCCATGTTTATATCGAGTCTTCAACAGCAGGGCCTTATTGCCTCTTTCTTGCAGGTATCCCAGTCTGGTCAGGCAAGGATCCTTTACCATTTTGTGGGGGCTTGGATCCCCTGGCCAACATCTCTGGTAGAATAATCCATTGTTGATGTCAGACTCCTTTTGTTTAATTAATATATTTTGTTTAAGTGCATAGCTTAAGGGAGACTTTAGTATTATATTTGTTGCTGAATAGAGAATAATCCTTTTTTCACACAGTATGTCTATGTCCGTTAGTCAATTAAAGAAGGAAGACTCCACCGTCAGCACCAAGATAACACCTCACCCCTGCCCTGGAAATACCTGCTGCGCAGAGGCAGCCATCGTGCCTGTAATATCCAAATCTAATTGGCAATTGGCTCTCCCCTTGGAGAAAAAACCCATGGCTGATGCCCACAAGCTGTACATCCTCTAAGGTTAGATGTTATAGCCACAGTAGACCTCTGTACATTAATACAGGGGGGAAAATTGTAAGTCATGGATTACATACCAAACATGTGTGTATGCTAAAGTAAGCTACCAAACTAGTAGTGCTGCTTAAATATGACCTATATAATCTAATGTGCTTGTTCCTTCATTAGTAGGACTCCGAAAGGTTATTGCCTGGACAATACTGGTCAGTCCCATGAAAGGAAACCAGCCAGAATTGACCAGAAGTCCAAGTCAACAGCTCCAAGAGAGTGGACTGTACAGTTTACCTCTCATCACCTGGGCCGCCTTTTCGAAAGCTAGGGGAACACACTCCGAATAGTGGGGCATGTAGAATGTAAGGCTGCGATTTGGGGTGAATGGTGAAACACAGCCAATGTAAGTCTGGACACTCATTTGATCAAATTGATTGAACAAACACTGTCACCCCCCACTGGAGGGTGGGGTGTAGGTTTGGGCGCAACAGCCTGCGATGGTTTTCATGAATGGAGCTTGTACTCATGGATTATCACTTGTATAGCCTAAAAATGAAAAACAAAAACTGAGAGAAAGATCAGGACAGTTATGGCAGAATGCATGATCTGGGATGTGGTGGGGGTGGGGGGGAGGGGGAGGACAGGAACATAGCCTGACTGAATTGGAAAAAATGTATGAAATGCCAAAGCAATCAATAAAATTAATTTAAAAAAAAAAAAAAAAAAAAAAAGAAGGAATTTTACCTGAGTTGATCAAAAGATACCTCTATAACAAGCTGGCTCCAATCTACAGTTGGAGAACGATCATCATGCTTATTTCTCCTTATTGCATGAGGGGGAGTTAAGAAAGTCTCTTGTATTAAAACTTTGTGGCACTCTAGAAGGTAAGCTTCGTTAGGAATCATTAAAAAATAGTTGTTACTAGCTAGGATCCACAAGAGAGCCTGATGTCTCGCAGCAATCTGAGGTGTTCTCTTCCCTTCAATGGCCCAGAGGAGTCAATCCTTCTGCTGGCACTTTCGGTACAACCTACTCACTGCAAAGCTGCATTTCTTTCTCAGCCATTAAGTTGGTGATACTTCTTGGCTGTTGGAACATACAAATTCTTTCCACTAAGGTTAGTTTTAACTTTTGGGTTGCAAGGTTTTTTGACAAAAGTTTTCAATTCTAGTATCCACCCCCTTTTTTTTATTTAAGGTTTTATTTTTGACGCATGATCTCAAAAAAGCAGTTTGTATTATATATACCTATAAGTGGATAAGGCCACAGCTTTCCTCAAGTTCACCATGCATTGTTTTGGTACTATGTGGATTAACTTGGGAAACAAAGTTATTTTTGAGTTAAATCAGCCTATAGGTTGAAAGAGATTGCTACCAGGTGATACTATATGATCAGCAAAATTATAGAGAACATTTGTTTTATACCAATCCCAAAGAATTGTTAAACAGATCTTAGTTAAAGCTAATGTGGACAAGAGCAATTTAACCACCAATTAACTCAGATGCATTACTGTTTTTATCAGACTTCAACTAATGTTGTCCATATGCACATATTTACTTTACTAATCTGAAAACACCATGTATCCTTAGACAGAGTCTGGGGCAAACTGGATACTTTTTGAACTCACATCAATTAAACATGCACCGAATGGAAATATACAACGCTGTGTCCCTTTCCCACACCCTCCACCCTTCCCAAGATCACCATTTCAGTTCAGCCCTTCTGGTGCAGATCTTTGGTTTTATGTGTTTGTCTATTTAAAATTGCATCCCTCTCTAACAGAAATATTTATACTGGGTTATTGGTACTAGCATCCACATATAGAGGTACACATTTGTCGTTTGTTTTCTGGGAACTGTGTTCTCACTTAACAATAAAGTTGTCTTCTAGTTCCATCGCATTTCCTGCAAAGTTCATGAATGTTGTCTTTCTTTACTGCTGCATAGAATTCCATTGTTGTGACATATACACTTTTCTCTATCCCATCAGTTGAGGGACATTTGGTTGGTTCATCAGCTTTTTGCTATGATGGAACAGTATAGAGCTGTGCATGTACTCTCTGCAGGAAGGGAGTCGTTGGGTATTACCCAGTGAGTGGTATGACTGAGGTAATGGCAGGATCATTTTGAGTCTTCTAAGGGTTCTCCACACTGTTTTCCATAGTGGCTGCACAAGTTTTACATTCCCACCAGCAATGGATGAGTGTTCCCTTTCCCCACACCTCTTCAGCATTGGCATCATTTGTTTTTCTTGATCCTAGCCATCTTAGACTCTGAAGTAAGTTGTATCTTAAGGTGGTTTTAATTGTGCATTTCCTTAATTATTAGTTGATGTTGAACATTTCTTAAGGAGTGGTTTTCAGCCATCTCTATTGCCTCCTCTGTGGAAGTCTCTGTTCAGATCTTTGCTCCATCGTCTGCTGAGTGATTCATTTTGTTTTCTTTCTTCTTTGGTTTTTTGAGTAGATTGTTACTACTGGAAATTAATGCTTTGTCGGATGTATCTCTGTGAAGGTTTCCTCCCATCCTGGGGTTTTCCTCTGTCACTTCTTTATGTTTATTCGTTTGATGTACAAAGCTTTTGAATTTATGAGGTCCGATTTGTCAATTGACGACCTTAATTTCTTGTGCAGCTGCTGTCTGATTTTAAGAAGTCTTTTCCCTACACCTACATTCTTTTGTAGTCTGCTGCCACTTTCTCTTCTATCACCTCGCAGAGTTTTGGATTTCACATTGAGGTCTTTGATCTTTGGAATTGACTTTTGTACAGGGTGAGAGAGTAGGGACTATCACAGAACAGATAATGAAAGATCCAGACAATCGACGGATTACTTTAAAAACCTATACTCTACCAAGTTTGAAAACCTGAAGAAATGGATGAATATCTGGAAATCTTGGGAATCACCAAAGCTCAACCAAGAAGAGATTGACAGCTTAAAAACAAACAAATAATAATATATGAAGAAATTGAAGATGTAATAAGCCAGCCTCCCAACCAAAAAAATGACCAGGGCCAGATGTTTCACAGCAGAATTCTAATAAAATATTTCAAAAAGACTTACAACCATTAATATTCAAGTTGTTTAGAAGGATACAAACAGAGGGAGTTCTCCCAGATTCCTTCTATGAAGCCAGCATCACTCTAATACCAAAACCAGGCAAAGATGCAACTAAAAAGGAGAACTATAGACACATTCTTCACATTTCTAAGGTTTTACTCCATTGCTAATTCTCTGATGTGGTCTAAGATATGCCCTTTGACCAAAGGAATTATCAAATTTCTTGGGTTTCTCTCCAGTATGACTTCTTTTGTTTACTCTTCAATCTGTGGGATTGGAAAATGATTTCTCACATTTTTCAAATTTGCAGGATATCTCTCCAGTATGAATAGTGTCATGTACTCTAAGATGTACCACGTCACTAAAGTTCATGACACATTCTTCACATTTGAAGGGATTCTCTCTAGACTGGATCACCTGATGACTTTTTATATCTGATATTTTTATAACGAACTGATCATCTTCTTCACAGTTGTAGTATTTCTCCCCATTATAAATTCTCTGATGTCTTCTAAGTATTGAGTTCTCCATGGAACAAAAAAAAAGAGTGCATTTCAATATAGAGAAAAATGCTGACAAAACCAAATATTCTGAAAGATCACAAATACTGAGATATATAACAAATATGTAATAAGTATGAATTAACCTTTAAAATGCCAAGTCATTAAATGGAGAAAATTTGTAATATTAGACCTTTTTTCAGCCAATACCTTAGGAGGTAATCGTATACAGAAAGTGAATTTAGAGCTTAGGACAATTATATCTCTCCAAAAAAGGACATGTATTTTAAATACATCATCATCAAAGCTCATGAGAACAAAGAAACATATTGGGAATTGTGCCCTCAGTAAATCAGCAGTAGTAAGGTATGTGTTTATCATTTGGAAACAATGGCATTTGCATGATGAAACAGAAGTTTCAAATAGAAATTTGAAAATGTCGTGCCTGTATAAGGATGTAATGTGGCTCAAGTCTGGGGGCAGAATCTGAAGATATTGCTGCTTTGAATGAGTTGGACCTGATTCTACTACTTGGACAGAATATAAATCATGGAGCTAGTTTCTCAGAGCATGAAGTTCTCATGGAGTTCATTAGAGGAGGGAACAAAATTTTCTCATAAAGAGCAGAATTTCAGAGTGCTTCATACAGAAGCTTGATGCTGCAGCATCATCCTGCTCAATGGGAAAAAACACATGTGTGACACTATAAACATAACCAAATAGACATGGCTGGAGTTGTCATAGACCTTCTTCTTTTAAATTCCTGGACCAATGTTCTTTACAGACAACCACATCAGCCACCACTCATAAAAGAAGCTGCTTTTGCAATAGATGGATTGTACTACACATTTCAACAACTGTGGATACACAGAGAATAATTTTCTGTGAGATGCCTAATCTTAAGTGACATATTTACAGTGGAATTTTATACTTTTCTCTCACAGAACTTGGTGGAATGAGGGGTAGAAAGAATAATGCTGCATCTCTCAACTCTCACCAGGGCAATCTTATCATCCAAGAGAAAGGAAAACACAGAAGGCTACAATGGCTGAAGTTAGAGAATAAGAGATGACAGAGTGTGTGTCGCTGGACAGGACTCCCACATTAAATCTCCCTCACCCAGACCTCAGGGGTCATGGCAGAAGAGGGGGTAGAAAGATTGTAAGAATCTGGGGTGGTGCTTGACCATAAGGAATGGTGACAACATGCACAAAACCCATGCCAATCCAAGCAGATACAACCCAGAACAGATCTGAGGGCAGGAGGCCCAAACATTTGCTGAGGGACTAACAACAACTGATCTCTGCTGGATGAGGGACAGCTTGTCTTCTTCAAGAGAGTACTGCTAGACAGGATTCATAGGCATCAGCAGTCATATGGATATAAAACTTGACTTGAAAATCCTTACCATATAGGGTTGGAACAGGCAAGGGAGGCCTAAATGTGATTAAGATGAATTGTATGAAATTCAGAAAAAATTCAAATAAAAATATTGATTGAAAAAAATAAATCAAATCTCATTGTCAAGAATTATTACAGACAAAGGCATGTTTCTGAATGAGATCTATCCTCCTAACCATGCCTGTGTAAACTATATCCTATCTCTGATCAATAATGAAGACAAACAGATAATTACAAAATAAGCATTTGAAAAAAAAATAAGCATATGAGCAGCATGAGAGAGGATGTTTGCCAAATAAGCCTAGACTGACTTCTCATGCACAGAGAGATTTGCAACATCCCAAACTCAGAGAACCTTTAGAAATGTACAGTGTCTTTAGCAATCTTATGTTTTATGCAAGATCAAGGTTTCCCAATCTCTCTTCCAACAAAATTGGAATGGAGACATCAACGATAGGTAAAAACAGAGGAATCTACTAATGCCATGTGAAAGACACACATATTTAACACATTCCTACTCATAGGTGGGAAGACAATACAGAATTTCATGCTCTGTAAATCTAGTATATGATTCTCCACATAATACTATGTCATTTTGGCAGAAGTGCATAAATAATCCCAAAGCAAAGAAAAATGACAAGCAATCAGAGGGCATAAAATTTTTCAAGCTGAAATAAAAAATGCAATATTTACACATTTCATAAAATATATTTCATCAATTAAAACTCTAACATTTGCAAGAAAGCTGACATGAGATCATCAATAATTAAATGATTAATGAAAGTGCAGTTTAAGTACCGGGAAGCTTCCTGTAGTTCACATAGGATAAAATATAGTCATTTCACATTTACTAGAGGACACATAGTGAAGACATTGTTATAATATCTACTGAAACAGACCATGGCACAAATGTGTTCAGGTCTTCATCCTTCTTTTCTTAGGAACTCTCAGCTGGGCCCCTCTTTCATCCTCTCAAACCTACCTGGTTGGCTACAGTCTCCACTCTCTTCACATTCCAGGGCTCTTTGCTTTGCTCCAGGTTGGAGATCAAGATAGGCTTACATCTAGCAAGACCTGTGGATGAGAAAGAGTGGTGTGACTCTTGCTGGATTGCTTAGGAAGTAATATATTTCTTTTTAAAAATTTTTTTATTAATTTTATTTATTTATTTATGTGTATGAATGTACTGTCTGCATGCAAGTTTGTGCACCCGTGTCGTGCAATGCCGCGGAGGTCAGAAGACGGTCTCAGATTCCCCTGGAACTGGAGTTCTCCTGGAATTGGAGTTTCAGACGGTTCTCGGCCGCCATGTGGGTGCTGGGGATCGAAACCGGGTCCTCTGTAAGAGCGGTCGGCGCTCTTAACCGCTAGGCCATCTCTCCAGCCCCAGGAAGTAATATATTTCTAACAGTAACCTGTCGAATGATAATACATAGGGCAGAGATAATTCACTGAATAATTTTCCAAGTTTTGTTTTCTGACAGAATAATTAGAATACATAGGAATTTTTCCATTTTCATATAATGAGTTCTATTACTAAATGAAAATGCAGGTACAGATATGGCACTTTATGATTCTGGCCACAGTATCATGTATTAATCGATGACTTAAAATTACACACAAACTACTGATGATGGATAATTCTTCTAACAAGTGGAAATGGAAAGAAATGATAAAGTAGGAAAATGCTCTTCTCAATGTCCAGATGTTCCCAATATTCTGACTTTTAATAAATTTAAAATGTTCCCAATATTCTGACTTTTAATAAATTTAAGACTTACTCAGAAAAACTAACATATGAACAAAGTAGACTGTTCTCTGTCAAAGGGAGCAGAACATTATAAAAAAATTCTGCAAGAAAAAAATCTCACCTATAGACACCAGATTTCTGTAATTCTCCAACATTGTCTCCCTGTATATGGCCTTCTGAGCAGAGTTTAGACATTTCCACTCCTCCTGGGAGAAGTCAATGGATACATCCTTAAAAGTAAATGGATCCTAAAATGAAAAATTATCATTTACCATGTATTAGTCACTTTTCTGTTGCTGTAATAAAACCATTATAACCAAGGGAACTTATAAATGGAAGAGTTTATTTGAACTTACGATTCATGCTTCCAGGGAATTAAGATTCCAATGTGGCACGGAGGCATGGTGGCCAGGGCTGGAGCAGAAAACCGAGGTTCACATCTCCAATGATCACAGGAAGTCAGGAGAGAGACTGGAGCCTGGCAAGGCTTGTTAAACTCACTAAGATTGCCCCCAGTGACATACTTCCTCCAGCATGGCCACACCTTCTAAGAGCTCCCAAAACAGCACCACCAACTGGAGACAAAATGTGTGAATACTTAACATCTATGGGGGACTCTCTCACTCAAACCACCACAGACCATGTGACTTTAAACAGGGTACTACACAAGTGAAAAACACAAAATTAGTAAATATGTTATGATGACTAGAAGAATAATCAGAATTGTTCAAAGCATATGACTTTTTTATGGTATATTTGTAATGAAAATAAGCTTTATTACATCAAGTAAGAAACACATACAAAGATACAAACAGTTTCAGTCATTTCCTTCCAGATCAGCTTACTGCAATTGTGGAACCAACATCTACACACTGTCTCAGGATGGAAATATTCAGGGAACTTGTTTACTTAGGTGGATTGATCTTTCCTCTGTAATTAAAAACTTCTTCATTTTTGTTGGGTTTTTTTGTTTTGTTTTTTGTTTTTTGGAGACACTTGTTGTCAGAGCTGGCCTGGAATTTTCTCTGTAATCCAAGTTGGCCTTGTACTCATACCTATTGGCTTGCTTCTGCTTCTTGACTACTGGCATTAAAAGCATGCATCACTAGGCCTTGCAACTTTTTCATTTTTAAAGACTGATTTCAAAGCACTTGGAGTCATGCAAACACTAAGAGAAAACAGCTTCTTTAAGGAGAATCTACACTGAATAGCAAGCTGGCAAGCCACTGAGTCAAATGTGCCATTGGTATGCACTAAAGTGCTCAGAGTCCAATGAGATTATGAAAAGGAAGTGATCAGTATGGATGATGCAAATGGCAAAAGAAGATTTAAGGGAGACAAGAGTCCTTGGGGATAAACAATAGTTTCCTGTAATTTCACATGCATATAAAATTAGGGCCTCAATATAGGAATACCATTTCCCTCCTGTATTTTTAACATATGAGATCTATTTGCCCCTGTAGTTTTTTTTATCCTTGTTTTCTAGTAGTAATCTGCCGATTGATAATTTATAAAGATGAGATAATTCTTGCCACAGAGAAGAGTTTTGCCATATGAATGTACCAAATTTGCATGATCTATTCATAGAATGAGAGACATTAAGATTGAGTATCTGTGTTTCAAAGAAAGTAGAAGAGAAACTTTACTTTTAAATCTCTGGCTTATCACATACTTCACTGAGACCTTAAATTTGTCAATCATGAGGCTCTGGTTGGAATTAAGACTCTCACATTCTGGAAGTTTCATGGGCAATATTTCAGGAGCTTATAAGGTACTTTTTAATCTAGAGACTACCTTGGGACATTTCTTCCAATATATAAGTTTTAACATGACAATTCATGAAGTATTATGTGACTTTAATAGTCCATTTCAAAAATGAATGTAGGGAACAAAATATCACATTGTACCTTCTAAACACATAATTTTGTTCTTTGTAAAAAAATTATATTAAGGGGCTGTAAAGATAGCTCAGAAGTTAACAGCACTGGCTGCTCTTGCAGAGGACTGGAGTTTGATTCCCGGCACCCAAATGACAGCTAACTACCATGTGCAACTCTAGTTGCAGGGGATCCAACAGAGCCTTCTGAGCTCAGTGGGCATTGCATAAAACATGTGCATTTCTTTGTGCAGGCCATATACTCACACACATGAAATGAAAGTAACAAAACATTATTAATTAATATTAAAAAGTGGTATCTAGGCCAGTCATGGTGGCACACACTTTTAATCCTAGCACTTGGGAGGCAGAGGCATGCAAATTTTTGTGAGTTCAAGGCCAGCCTGGTCTACAGAGAGAGCCAGAGATACAGGGAGACCCTGCCTCAAAAACAAAACAATACAAAACAAAAAGTGGAATCTATCCTATAATATTGAATTTTAATTTATGTATGTCTGGCTCTATCTCTCACAAATGTAATTTTAATATTTGATAATTTGTCTTCAAACCAAAAAAAGTATGCAGGGGTATTTTCCTCAGGACAACCTGCCTTTCCAGTGTATTTCAAGATAACTACATCACCCCCAGGACCCCAGGTGATTACTGCTTAATGCAAAAGACACCAGTTTCTGTAGCATATTTGTATTCCAATGCTGCGTGGTTCATGATGAGTTGTTACAAAGGGCCTAGATTTCTTTTTTTTTAAGTTGTTTTTAAATTTTACTTATTTATTTTGTTTATGTGTATGAATGTACTGCTGCAGGTATATTTGTGCACCCATGTCATGCAATGCTGTGGAGGTCAGAAGAGGCTGTCGGATTCCCCTGGAACTGGAGTTCTCCTGGAATTGGAGTTACAGTTGGTTCTCAGCCACAATGTGGGTGCTGGGGATTGAATCCAGGTCCTCTGCAAGAGCAGTGGGCGCTCTTAACTGCTAAGCCATCTCTCCAGCCCAAAGTGTCTGGATGTCTAACACAGTGGTGTGCTCAATAGTCAAACAGAAAACACAATAGGGAATTCTGCTATTGACTCTCCAATTGGAATATTCTTTCTCAACCCTGATAGGTACAGAGCTTCTTCAGTTTGCATACTAAATGTTGGACTTCTAGGTGAAAACTACAGGGTGGAAATCATACATTATTATTGGGATGACAATATTATATGCTATAAAGCTTCTGAATTTATCATGCAACAAAATGAAGGAAGCATAACACCTCCCCAAAGGAGGCAGAGGTAGGTGGATTGCTATGAATTAAAAGCCAACCTAGTCTACATAGTGAGTTCCAAGCCAGCTGGAGATAGAGGGAGACCCTGTGTTAAAAAGGCAAAAATGCAAAAAAAGAAAATTGATAAACATACCAAGAAAGAAATAAAAGAAACAGTACCATTTTAAATTGCATTTAAAAATAAAATTGTTATTTAAGATAATCAAATGAAGGAAGTGAAAATCTTGTGTCATGAAATGCTTAAGACACTTGAAAAAATTTTAAATGGATACTAAAAGATAGAAAGACTTCTCACACTCATGAATTCATAGGATTAATATTGTGGAGATGGCAATCCTACCAAAAGCCATTTACAAATTTAATGAAACAGGCATGGAACTCCCAACACAATTATTGACAGAAATTGAAATACAGAGTCCTGAAGTCCTTGCTATAGGTTAAGCAGAAACAATGTTTAAATCCCAGGTGAATGTCACAGACCTGCCTGTGTTCAGAGCCCCCAACTTTGACTGCAGAGACACCAGTGCCACTTTGATCACAAGACCAGGAGGCTCTCTCAGGGCCTCTGGTTTCCTCAACACTCTCCTTCCACATCCTAGTACCTACAGGAACCACACCTCTTCTGCTCTGGAACAGCCTCTCCACGTGGTTCTGTCTCTGGGGTGAACTTGTACATCTGTCCAGCGCCGGTCTGGTTCTGCCTGCCTCCAATTCTGCAGAACCCTGCTTTGGATGTGAGGGCTCCCCAGATCTCTGTGGACTCAGGGACCCTCCAGACTTTGGCACCTCTCCACTGCTGCTTCTGCCCTGCTCTCTCCTCCCAGGCTTTAACAGGAAATTGATGTTTCTAGGTGTGTCACAGGAAGCCCAAGGCTGAAAATGAGGCAGACACCAGGAGAGGGCAGCCTTTCCATTTGCTAACTAAAACAAGTGGGTCTTCCAGAAATCAAAGTTAGATGTGCTTGTAGGTAAAGCATAGAAAATTCCAATTTAAAACTTATTGGAAAGAAATATGCAGGAATTTTAGGAAACCATTAAAATGCTATACCTGCAAATGATGGACTTAGAAAAAAGACAAAAAAGGAATGGATAATATTTTAAATTTAATCACAGAAGAATGTTTCTCAAATCTACAGAAAAAGTTATGCATCCAAGTACTAGAAGCACACAGAACATCAAATACACAGCTTCAGAAAAGAAACTCTCCACAACATATCATAGTTAACACACTACAGACATAGACTACACAGCGGTATTGAAAGTTCCAAGAGAGAAGGGCTAAGTCCCCTATAATGGCAGATCAATCACAATAACAGTGGTAATTTCAAAAATTATTCACTATATTTCTTTTATTGTATTTGATTTTCTGCAAACTTTTGCAGTCAGAAGGATTTGGAATTTTTTTTTTTTTTCAGAACTGCCAACACCGAATGTTCTACTTCACAAAACAATTGAAGGAAAAGTAAAAGCATTTAATTTTTATTTATTTATTTATTTATTTATTTATTTTTTTTGGTGTTTTCGAGACAGGGTCTCCCTGTAGCCCCAGCTGAACTGGAACTCACTCTGTAGACCAGGCTGGCCTTGAACTCACAAAGATCTGCCTGCCTCTGCCTCCCAAGTGCTAGGATTAAAGGGGTGCACCACCACAACCTGCTAGTAAAAGCTTTTGATGACAGAGACTAAAGGAACTTAGGACCAAGGAGACTGCTCTACAAAAGATACTGGAAAGATTATTATGAACAAAGTTAAAGCATAAGCACATCTAGATGTCACAGGAGAAAAATAATGCCAAATCTCTTCATCTAAAAGGCAGAGAAAACAGCACAGAATCAAAAAAGGACAAGACTGTATATGCATTATCTATAGTAATTCTGAATATAAATTGTCCCAATTCCTGAGCATCAAAGGACACAGACTAGCAGATTAGATTAGGAAAGAGGATCCATCTTCTTGCTGCCTCAGAGAAACACATGTTGCTATCAAAGACAGACACTACCAAAGGATAAAGGAACTGAAAAAGCTAAGCAAGCATGGAACTAGGAAACAAACAAGCATGTCTACAAAAACAACAAGCAAAATAGATTTGAAAAGGAATTTTTCAGAAAAGATAAACGATAGTACACCCTCAATAAGGGACCAATTGATCAGGAGGATACTACAATTCTAAATACAAACACACCAAATATAGATTCTCTAAATTGCATAAAAGAAATACAACTAGATGAAGAAAAAAAAAACCACATATTCACCCCAACTCATTAATAGTGGGAAATTTTAATACTCTATCTCCAAAAGACAAAAACTGAACAGAAAAACATTGGAGCTGGCTAAATCCATAAATCAAATTCAACTTCCCCCAGTGAACCTCCTTGCAAAAGACATTGATTGATCCCACCCAGGCATTTTGCTAGGAAAGGATAGAGTAGTGAACATTTTCAGAGACAGCAAATATACCTTGGCCACCATTCATGTCTACACAATGATTCCTGAATATAAGGAAAGAGGATTCTTAATTGCAAATAGAAAAAAAAACTATCAAAACAAAGAAGAAATTCCAGCTCTCAGGGATATGTGGCTCCCCAAAGACATGGCAGGGACCAACAAAAGGCTGACACTCCCAAGGTAAAAGGAAATTAACTGCTGGAACAATTAAATAGAAGAACAGAGGCTGCTGAACTACCTGTGGAAACACTCATCAATTTTCCAAGGACTTTCCTGTCCCTGTGTCCTCCATCAGCCAACATAGCCTATGAAGGAAGAAAACAATGCCTGCTCCCTGTGAACAAAAAGGGACCCTGGGGTATAGTGCACTCTGCCAGACTCCAGGATCATAATTCACACACATTCTGGTGCCTCTTTGAGGACCAGCTTCACCACACAACCCACCTGGCTGCCACAAAACTGACTGGCCTATATTCTTTTAAATGCCAAACTCCACATTTTTGGGAATTAAACCACATAGATCACCTCTCTTTGTTTCCCTTGCATTCAAGTCAACCATAACAAGGGGCCAAGTGTACACTGGATGTCTGCCTAAGAGGACTAAACCCTGGGGAAAAATAGGAAATTGACTTCTCTAAAATAAGGGCCCCTCGTGTAGGGTAAAGATATCTGCTAGTATTTGCGGACACATTCTCCAAATGTGTGGAGACATTTGCTACAAAAAAAAAAAAAAAAAAAAGAACCAGCCTCACTGTGGCCAACAACCTCCTACATGAAATAATTTCTAGGTTTGGGTTGCCTCTGCCAATTGGCTTAGATAATGGACCTGCCTTCATATCACATGTAGCTCTAAAGGTCACTAAGTAGAAACTACACTGCATCTACTGGACCCAAAGCTCTGGACTGGTTGAATATATAAATTGTACTACTAAGTCCACACTCTCTAATTTACTCTTAAAGAATGGTAAAAAGTGGCTCAACCCCCTACAACATCCTCCTTAAGGTTAGATGTACTCCCCGTAACAAGGTAGACTTCATCTCCTGTGGGATCATCTTCCATCAGCTGCCTTCCCTACTACCTAGATTAAGGGACTCTATTCTAGAAGGAATTGCCAACCAGTTTCTACTTCTAGGTTCTCTAGACTGTGGTGATTTTTTTTTTTTTTTTGTCTTTTGGTAAAGGATGTACCTTTACTCCCACCTGGCCTGGAGCTTGCTTCATAGACCAGGCTGGCCTTGAACTCACAGAGATCTGCCTAAAGTCATGGGCCACCAACTCTGGTGGTCCTTGGTGATTTTAGGATATGAGACTTCCTCTTTACCACTGAGGTATATCTCCTGACAGTCCTCCTATTTTTTTTTAATATATCTGTGCTGGATAGCTTTATTATTATTTTTATTTATTTTTGTATGCATATGAATGTATTGTCTGCATGTACGTTTGTGCACCCATGCCGTGCAATGCAGCAGAGGTCAGAAGAGGGTCACGGATTCCCCTGGAACTGGAGTCAAAGATGGTTCTCAGCAACCATGTGGGTGCTGGGGATCAAACCCGGGTCCTCTGCAAGAGCAGTCAGTGCTCTTAACCGCTAGGCTATCTCTCCAGCCCCAGATGTGGGCATCAGATACCTTGCCTGGAATTGGAGCTACAGGTTTCTGTGACCTGTCCAATGTGCCTGCTGGGAAATAAACCTGGATCTTACAGAAGAACCGCAAATGCTCTTAACCACTGAGCCACCTGTTCAGTGTTTTAACTTTTCTTTATGTACTCATTTTGTTTCCAGGATTACTCTTAAGTATTAGAGAAAAAAATTAATGTACATACATTCATGATTTAGGCCTGCTGAGTCCATTTTCTCTTACTCTAATAAAGAGCCTGATGCTGGTATTTGTATAAAGAACAAAGCTTTATCTCCGAGTCCTAGAGGCTCAAGGGCATAGCACCCATGAAAAGCTAGGTGGTAATGGGTCTCTCTTGGATTTCATCACAATACAAATGGTACAGGGTAGAGGACTTGATTTAAGAAACAACTTCACCTGAGGGATGCCAGGCTTATTCTTTTTTCCCTCTGTTTTAGAGGCAGGATCTCAATTATCTCTGGCTACCTTTGCTCTTTATGTAGATGAGGGTGACCTTGATAGATAGATAGATAGATAGATAGATAGAGAGATAGATAGATAGATAGATAGATAGATAGATAGATATAGATCTTCATTTTACTGATGCTTTTTCTTTAGAGAACCAAAACAAATAAAAATTGTGGTAGTAGGAGTTGTTCTAGAGAAACAGAATTGAAAGGATGCATTACTTTTATGAGCTTGGTAGTTTCTGGAGCCAGCTCTCCAAGTCAAGGAAGCCTACACTGCTAAAGGCTCTCCTGGTGATATGAAGAGGAATGAAAATCCTTGGTGGAGACTATTTGAAGAAATTATGAAGAGAGATGCAATTGAGTTCCCTAACTCACCTCTTGTGAGGAGCAAGAAATCTAGCAAATTGTGGGGAAATAAGGAAAATAATAATGTTGACTGGTTGCTGCGAGCATCTCTGGATAAATTGATGGAGGTAAACTAGGAGCTCAGTGATAAAATTAACCAGCTCCAGATTCACATCAACAGTTTAAAAGTGTCCAAGTGCACCCTGGAAGAGACTCTTCATTCCAGCAGCCAAAGAACTAAAGCTGCACAAAATCAAGATGGAGCCCTCAATATATGATGGGCTGCTTTACAATGCAAATTTAATTCCCAGCCATGGAGAGTATCAGCAGTCAGAGTGAAGGCACTAGTAGGGGAAGGGTGGAATCCTGAAACGTGGGGTGGAGACCTGTGGGAGAACCATGATGAGGATGAGGACTTTGAACCCTCGGATTCTGAGGGATTTACTTCATCTGATTACTTAATCTCCCCACCCTCAAGAGAGAAGGCATCCCCACCCTCTGCAGACCTGCCCCACACCCTTGCCTAAGGAAACTAATTCCACCTTCACAAAGGGAGCCAATGGCCCCCAGTGCCCAGCAAATGGAGCCTCTAGACCTATAACCAGAGTCAAGGCTAAGCAGGCCCCTAGATGTGAGATAGAAAGTGTGGTCCAGGAGGAGGTACACTACACCACTAAGGAACTTGGTGAGTTTGCTAATTCATTCAGGGAGAAGTCTAATGAATACATGTGGGAATGGATTTAAAACATGTGGGATAATGATGGAAGTAATATAAAATTGGATCAGACTGAGTTTATCGATATGGGACAACTAAGTGTAGATTCTAGGTTTAACACGGATGCTCAAGTGGTTAAAAAGGGTGTTAAAAGATTATTTGATTGGTGGGCTGAGGTATATATTAAAATATGGCCTAATGACAGAATTAGAGATATCTGATATTCCTTGGCTTAGTATTGATGAAGGGATTCAAAGAAAAAAAGATCAAGAATAAGGCTAGATTCCTGGTATACCCCAACATACCCGCCTCTGGCTCTGAGCCGCAAGCTCCTCTGAAAAGGCTCACTTCCCCACCTCTCCTCCAAATCCACTGCATTACACTCCCCTACTCCTGAGATTTCCAGGCCAGCGCCATTTGAATCCCACATTTTGGCCACTCCTCTCTGGTCCTCTATGAGTTTCTAAGGCCCACCCTGATTCAGGTTCCACAACACAGCTTTCCATGTGGTTTCTATGTATCTAGTGAGTTTTTCCATCCCCTGGATAGACATATTTACCTGTCCCCATGCCTCTGATCCTCTTTACACTCCTATGAGAGGTCCCTGGGGCTATCCTGAGACATGGGGTCCCCTCTAGTCTGGATATTGTGCAGCCCTCTTCAAATTCTGCCCCACACAGCTCCATTTGGTCACTTCTACCCTGGTTAGTTTCCTAGTCACAATAAAACCCAGCAGTCTAGCCAGCCTTGGACTCATTCCAAAGTCTTCTTTGGCCCCGCCCACTAGCAGCCTGCCTCCTTCCTCCCACTTTGCTCTCTGACATCACTCACATTACATCCTTCCTCTAAATCTTGAGTTTCCTCGGTTCCCATTACCCATCACTGCCCTAAACACTGCCTTCTGTCTCATTGCAATCACTCCTATGACCCTCATGGGGGTCCCATCTCACTGACACCCCACCCCTTCCACTCACCTCTAACTCCTTTATCAAGGATCCCCTTCTGTCATCCCAGCCCTGGACACCCTCTACTAGGGCATTTTACAGGGTTGATATCTTTATCAATTACAACTGGACCTAAGGACACCATATCCTTCTATCTTAATGTGAGAATGTAAATAAAAACAGAAAATGTTCTGTGCCTTTGTATGCCAGTGCTGGGTAGTTCATAAACTGAGACCTTAGAAAATACCTAGATTTCTAACTCTATACTGTGATCAATACAAAGAATACATAATAGGGTATTTTCCAGATGATTTTCCACCTGTAATATTCTGCAAAATCATTGATAATATTTACAGAGTTTTTTAGCTTTAATGATTAATGTTATACTTCCAAATAAACCCCTCTGACCAAAATTCACCAAGATTGATCTGGCTATAGCTGCTGCTGAGTGCCAGTTTTGCCAACCACAGAGACCAACACTGAGCCCCCGACATGGCATATTCCCTGGGGTGACCAGCAGCAACCTGGTGGCAGGTTGATGTCATTGGACCACTTCCATCATGGAAGGGACAGCACTTTGTCCTTACAGGAATAAACACTTGTACTGGTTATGGATGTGCCTTTCTTGCACATAATTCTTCTGTGAAAACTACCAGCCAGGGATTACTGAATACCTCATCCACCATCACAGTATTCCTCATAGCATCACTTCAACTATGGAACTCACTTCACAGACAAAGAAGTGTCACAGTGGGCCCATGGGCATGGAATCCACTAATCTTAATATGTTCCCCACCACCCTGAAGCAGCTGGCTTGACAGAATTATGGAATGGCCTTTTGAAGACAAGTTTATAGCACCAATTAGGTAACAATACCCTGGAGGGCTAGGGCAAGCTTCTCTACTAGGCAGTATATGCTTTGAATCAGCGTCTAATATATGGTACAGTTTCTCCTATAGCCAGATTTCCCAGGTCCAGGAATCACAGGGTGGAGGTTGGAAGGATTCCACTAGTGACCCACTAGGAAAATATTTGCTTACCGTATGAACGACCTTGTGATCTGCTGGCCTAGAAATTTTCGTTCCAAAGAGGAAATGCATTTCCCAGGAGACACAACAAACATCCCATTGAACTGGAAGTTAAGACTACTTCCACCTGGCCAATTTGGGCTTCTATTGCCTTTAAACCAACAGGCTAAGAATGGAAAAACAGTATTAGGAGAAGTGATTGATCCAGACTACCAGGGGGAATTTGGATGTTTTCTCGACAATGGAACCAAGAAAGATTACATCTGAAAGGCAGGAGATTCTGTAGGGCACTCTTTGGTGCTACCATGTCCTGTGATTAAGGTTAATGGGAAACAGAAACAACCCAAACAATATAGGACAACAAATGGCCCAGAACCTTCAGGGATGATGTCATGGGTCACTCCTCCAGTAAAAGAGCCAAGAACTGCAGAGGTGCTTGCTGATGGGGGAGGAAATACAGAATGGGTAGTAGAGGAAGGTAGACATAAATATCAGATGAGGCCACAGGGCAAGGTGCACAAACATGGATTGTGATATATATGTACTTTTGTCCTATTTGGTTAAGAATATGTTTGTGCATATATACACATATATTAAGCAGATATTTGTCACATTCCCTTTGAATGTGCAACTGAGATAACTGTTAAGTGTTGTCATATTTAGATTATTAGATACTGAAGGACTAAGTATTCCTCAAAGACCTTACCACCTAATCTAAGATACATAATGCACTGTGATTGCACATGAGATACTTATATCATGTTTCATGGAATTATGACCTTGCCATTGTTTCCATTTAGCATTTAAAAATAACATAAGGCGGGGCTTGAGAGATGGCCTAGCGGTTAAGAGCGCCGACCGCTCTTACAGAGGACCTGGGTTCGATCCCCAGCACCTACATGGCGGCCGAGAACCATCTGAAACTCCAGTTCCAGGAGAACTCCAGTTCCAGGGGAATCCGACACCCTCTTCTGACCTCCGCAGCATTGCACGACACGGGTGCACAAACCTGCATGCAGACAGTACATTGATATACATACCGAAATAAATAAAATAAAAAAAAAAATTAAAAAAAAAATAACATAAGGAGAGGCTATTGGGTGTCAAGTTGACAAGGGGTGGCCTTGTGATGGTTAATCCTGTTAATTCTGAGTGTCAACTTGACTGGATTTGGGATTAACAAAAATGAGAAAGAGATCCTCCTATTGGATTATGTCAAACTATATGACCCACCCTAAATGTGGGCATTACCTTCTGATGGCAGCCAGCATAAAAGGCCATGGCAGAAGGGAGCTTGTCCCCTTTTTGCTGCTCTCCTTCTCTCTCACTGGTGAGTTTGTTTTGCTGCTGTGATCAGCTCATCAGATCCCAGCTTAGACTAAAGTCTGGCCACTCTCCAGGTATCCATCAGGCCAGATTGGAGCTACTGAGACATCCAGCCTTGTGGACTGAGCAGCTACCTGGATTCTCAGCCTCTCCACTGCAGTGCAGCTACTCTTAGACTAGTCAGACCCTACCCCATAAGCAAATCTAGTAAACACACACACAGACACACACACACACACACACACACACACACACACACACACATTCCTTCCCAATCTCCCGGGTATGCATGGGAGTGTAGCTTTTCATCACTCTGATATGTTCATTGTCAAGAACACATTCATTCATTATCTTTTTGGGTAGAATATCAAATTAAGAGCACTAGCTGCTCTTGTAGAGGTCCTGGGTTTTGTTCCCAGCACCTACATGACTGACAACAGTCTGTATGTCCAGTTGGAAGGGATCTGATGCTCTCTATAGCCACTGTAGGCATTGCACACTTGTGGTGTACTTACATACAAAAGTTCATACATAAAAAATAATGACTTTTTACATAGTATTTTTATTATTTTGGGAACTGGAATGCTGGCGTAGTGTTTTACAGTACATACTGCTCTCGGAGAGGACACAACTTTGTTTCCAGGCACCCATGTTGCACAGCTCACAACTGACTATAACCCCAAATCTAGGGAACTGGCATCTTTCTTTGGCCTCTATGCATACCTGAATTTACATGCATACCCTGGACTCCATGTTTATATTCTATATATACATAATTTAAAAAACAGGGCTGGGTGTGGTGGTGCATGACTTTAATGCCAGAACTAGGGAGACAGAGGCAGATATACATTTGTGACACTGAGGCCAGCCTTGTCTACATAATAAGTACCAGACAAGCTGGGTCTAGAGGAGGACTCTGTCTTAACATTCACCCCAACAAAAAATTAAAAATAAAAAAAATGGGGGGCTGGACATGGCTCAGTGTTTAAGAGCACTGATTGCTCTTGCAGAGGACCCAAGTTTGATTCCTAGCACATACATGGCAGCTAACAACCTCTTCCTACTTTATTAGAAAATATAAACTGCCAGTTGTGGGGGCACATGCCTTTAATCCCACCACTCAGCAGGCAGAGGTGGGCCTATCTCCGGACATTCAAGGCCAACCTGAATAATGAATTTCCAGCCATCTGAGGCTAAAGAGAGACCCTATATCAAAAAAAAAAAATTAAAGAAAGAAAGAAAATAATTTTTTTATTAAAAAGTAAAGAGGTTTGGAAGAAAAGATGGTTGTAGAATGACACATGTGTTGGGCATCCAGCCTTGGGGCCTAGGGTACACCAGTTCCCTAAAGACTGAATGCATGGACCATGTGAAGAACCTTATCACACAAAAGGAATATTTTCCTGACCTTAGGTGTTTCTACACTGATCTCAAAATCCTCTGGTTCTACTAAAACTGGAGGCCTTGTCCCACAGTAGAAGTTTTCATGTTCTACCAAAGTCACAGTCCCAGTGTGAAAGTGCTCTATGGTCTACACAGTTCCAGACTAGCTGGGGGTATAGAGAGACCCTGTCTCATAAAAAAATAAAAAAATAAATAAAAAGTAAAAATAAAAAGTGAAAAGGCCAGATGTGGTAGCATGAGACTTTAATACTGGCACTCAGGAGGCAGAGGCAGGCAGATCTCTTTGAATTCAAGGCCAGCCTGTTCTACATAGTGAGTTCCAGGACAGCTGAGGTTACAGGAAGACCCTGGCTCAAGAAGACATAAAGTAAATAAATACATAATTTTAAAAATTAAAGAAGAGAAAATAAGAAATAATATTATTCTATTAGTTCTTAACACCCGTGACTTTCTTCTTATTGGTGTTCTTTTATAGAAGAAAAATTCAACAAGTTTATATATTTTTTAAACTATTGTGAGTGCATGTGTGTGTTTGTGATGGAGAGGAGCACATGCCACAGGGAACTTATGGAGGTCAGAGGACAATTTGTGGTGTCCGGGTGCCCCATCTACCTTTATGTGCACTCCAGGGATTGAACTCAGGTCACAAGGTTTACAGAACAACCCCCTTTACCTAATGAGGGCATTTGTGGGCCTTTGTGAGGCTTTGTCTATACTTTCTTAAAATACTGTGTTTCTATATTTAAACTATACATTAATTTTTTTCTAACTGGAAACATCTACAAAGAAGTCTGAGAAAAATTGTACCTATTTCAACACTTTTTGCAACACCAGACAGCAGGTGGGGGGTGCAGTGGACGAGGTGGGGTGCATAGCCAAGCCACACTAAGTCCGGGAACTACTCACTAGAACACAAGTGGGCCCGGCCACAGAGGAGCAGGCCAAGGGGAGGTGCACATGGGGCAGGGCCACAAGAGGCTAGAGCTACCTAACTAGGGCTTTTGGATCACAAGCCTCAGTGGGGGTCGGTTCACAAGGAGGAGACCCAGTGCTGGGGTAAAGGGATTACATCAGCACACAAGAAGGAAGAGCCTCTCCACTGCATGCCCTTCCTGATTGGGAACTGACCAGGGGATCCTCCCCACCTCCTCATGTGCCAAGGGAGTGTGAGCCATATGTGGGGGGGATTGAGGTGCAGTTCCTGGCTCTGCTCAGCTAGAGGAAGATCTGGGCATTGTTCTCTCCCAGACTCTGGACCCTGGCACCACCAAGGGAGGCAGCCAGGATAGCACAGGTTCTACAGGCTGGAGGCCATGGGCTCCAGGAGCCTGGAAAGGACAGGAAGGACCCCTCCAGAGGGCAGGGAGGAGAGGTGGGGGAGGTCCATAGGGTTAGAAAGAGGAGGAGCACAGGACACAGGGGGGGATCTGGGATGAGTAGGAGCGCATGGGGGGGGGGGGCACAGGGGCCTCTTATGTGGAAATGGAAATGGGGCCAACACACACAGCTTCCAGACCAGATCTGCGAGCACAGGAGCTTCTCAAAGCCAGCCTGTACTTGATTCCAGATCCCACAGTCAAACACTCCCCCCCCCCTGCCCTGCCCCGCTCCCTTGGATACAAACAACTGTCCCCCCAACAGCCCTAGAGGTGTGTACACGTTAACATAATAAAACTGACCGCCCGGATCCTCCGCGGCGCAGCCGCTGCCATTCATTTGTTTTTCATTCCGAATTTCTCTCCTGGGAATCTGAGAGGGCCTCTGCATCCGAGGCGAATTTCAGTGCTCCCTCCTTTCAGTGGTAGGAAGCCTGAGACAGAGAGGATACCGGCCAAGGTGCAGGCAGTCCTGAGGCTAACAAAAATTTCCTCCCAGAAGCAACTTGGGGGGGAGGAAAGGGGGGCGGGGCCACAGGAGGGGGAGGCCGGGGAATTCTGGGGAGTAGGTGGGGGCGGGGCCACAGAAGGCAGATCAAGCTCAGGAGCTGGGAGGTTAGGAGCCTGAAAAGTCGCAGGAAAAAGTAGGTGCTGTGCCCAGTTTTTGCATGGGGCAGGGCCAGAGGAAAGGGGCTGCCCCAGGTTTTTTACAAAGCACAAGAAAGGTTGGTCAGCAAGATTGGCCCCCAGCCCTCTTAAAAAGCACTTGCCCTGTGAAGCCTGGAAAACCTGAGATAGAGTCACTGGATCCACCATAGTGGAAAAAGAGAAAAGCTCTTAAAGCTCTTGAAGGATGTCCTCTGCCCCATGAGGTTTCTTCATGAGAGCAGGCAGCCAGGCTCTTGGACCTCCAGCCAGGAGACTGGAAAGAGGTGGGACGAGGACATATGTAACCGAATTTCACCAGTACCTCCTTTGATGCGAGCTCCCTTCCCAGGTGAGGTGTTAGCTGGGAACTCCCAGTGTCTCACAGGGAGAGGAGAGGGCGCGGCAGATATAAATTTGTGCCTGAGCAGGGTTCCTACATTCTTCATAATACTCCTCCTCCCTCCACTCGTGATTCAATTTCCCTTCCCTGTGTTGTGGGTAACTGCCTACATGTGTGTAAATGCAAAGCCCCTGGTATTGTCATGCCCCCCATGGATTTCAGAAGAGGACATCAGATTTCACTGGATGTACCAAGCCTCCCGGTGTCTTTAACATCTTGTTTAAACATCTAAACCATTCATGGTTTTGAAGATGACCATGTGTGTTGTGGTTTTATTGTAATCAACCCTGGTCCCCAACAACTCCCCAGTGCCTCTTTAATGACAAAAATGACCCATCTCCTCTCCAGAACCCCTGCCCTGCCCTCCCCGTCCCTTCTTTTTTTTCCATTTTTGCTCCTTTTCTTCTTTTTTATTTTATATTTGTGTGTGGGGGGTTTGGTTAGTTTGTGTGGGTGTGTTAGTGTGTTGTTGTTGTGTGTTGGAGGTTTTTTTTTTTTTTTTTTTTTTTTTTTTTTCCATTGTTTTTTTTTTTTTTTCATTTATTTATTCTTTGGCCCAGGCTGGCCTAGAACAAACTAATGTAGAGCAGTTTGGCCTTGAAATCCTAACAGAGACTCTGCCCTGCCCTCTTTGCTCTGGAATCTAGGATTAATTACGTTGTTGGGGGCCATCATGATCATGCCCACATCTGGGGCCCTGGTGAGTTATAGCAAGTGTGCCCACAGAGGCCAGATTCCCCCTGAAGCTGAAGTGAATAGGTGGTTCACAACAACCTGATGTCGGTACTGAGAAGTGAACACAGGACCTGAGGAACAGCAAAAAACACTCTTTTAAATAAACTTTAGAGCCTCTGGGCATCTGTCCCCGTCCCCCATCAAACTGTTGGTCCTATTCTGTCTGGTCGTGCCCTGCCGGTGCCTGCCTTTTAAATGTATGTCCCTCTCTTTCTCCCCTTAGATTTCCTTGCCTTAATTGAGAGTCCTCCTTGTTGGCCCTAGGCTAACCAGGCCCCTTTAGCCTTTATTGGTAACTACTTTACTTTTTTCCCTTTTTGTGACAGGTCTCAGTGTAGCCCCCAGACAGACGGGAATTTCTATGTAGACCAGGATGGTTCCAATTTCATAGAGATGGCCTGCCCCTACCTCTGCATCTAGAGTGCTAGGATTAAAAATAAATAAATAAAAAAAAAAACAATAAAAAAAACAACAAAATTTTGCTAGGGAAAAGTGCAACACCACCGGCTAATGTTGTTTTTAATTTGTTTTTACCTAATATGGGCACGTTCGTGCCTTTTTCCGCTGTGGCCCCTCATCTTTTTAAAATTTCTGAAATTATGTTCAAAGAGCACCATCAAGTTGAATTTATAAGTTAGATATAGTAGGTGGTTTATAACAGCAAAATAGGAAAATTATACAATGTGAAGTTTACATTAATTTTGCCTGTCTGTCTCAGAGTAGCCTCTTTCACTCTATTCCATCCGGAAAATAGGAAATCTTGGGATTGAAGGATGGTTATAGATTGCTGCTCAAACACAGTGTTTTATATGAAGAGAGGGAAATGAATGACCATTTGATTCATGGCAAACTACCATTTGGAGGATTTTTAAATAGGCTATGGGTTTAGAGGTAGATTAACTGGAAAACACAAGTTACAAATTCATATTGGAGGTTGCTAAGTGTGCTGATACTTAAATGAAACAATGACTAAATACTTTAGATATATCTTTTTGGAACTAAGTAAATAAGTATTAAAGGTGATTACATTACATAGTTTGTTGCATATGTTTGAATGTAGATGATTAGGGATGATTTAACTTGAACGGCAGTGATGTAGACAGTGTCCGCTGTGGCAAGTTCGGACACTGTTCCCGCCCACTCGATTTGAATGATGTTTAGGTTTTTAAGCTTGAAGTATAAGGCAGCTTGGGGCCCGTACTCTGAGCATTTCATTTATTTATAATTTATTATTATTTTATCTATTGTGATTTATTATTTTAGGACAGGGTCTCCCTTTAGTTCTCCCACGGCCTGTGTGCTCCACTATGGTAAACCAGTGGCCCTTTTAACTCACAGATAAAATCCACCTTCCTTGGCCTTTCCCCAAGTGCTAGGATTAAAAGAAATAGAAAAAACTAATCAAGCTTGGGTGGGTGTCACACAGGCCTTTATCCTAGCACTGGGTGAGGGGGGGAGGTCTCAAAAAGCCAAAATCTTCCTATAACAAATTACATATACTAATAATTCAACTAAGTTTGTGATTTTATACGCTCATGGTCAAATTGAATTATGACAAGAAGAGGGGGCTGGAGAGCTATGGCTAGAAAAGATTTTTACGAGCTCCTTTGAGTTGCTTAGGAGGAGACTGGTTTTCAGTTTTCCATACTCCAAATTGGTGGCTCTTTGGAGTCCTGTAACTCTGGTGTCTGTAGGGGAAATCCAATGCCTTCTTTAGAGATCCAAAGGGAATTCATGCAACAATAGTGCCTTACATTATGTACAGGGTAAACACAAAATCATCTAAAAAAATCTACTAGATAAAAATTTTACCAAATTTTAAAAAGAAGGCCACAAGCACCCCTAAAAATAATGTGGAATGGACAGGGTTACAGGACACAGATAAAAGGCTGCCAGGGACATGGGGGAGCATGATAATCTCTACATGAAAATGTCTCAAGAATTTGGGGTGCTATTAATGAGGTAAGTTGCACTGGTTGTTTTCTTAGCAATGGGCCAAAGACATTGGTTCCTTGATAATAGGATCCAGTTCCTGAGATGTTCACCTTGAGGTGGGACCTTAGGTTTTTTGTTAGTGTGCCTGATTCCCTTTCGTCCTTTGACAATAAGACAGTTTAAATTGTGTTTGGCTTTTTCACTTATTTTCATAAAAATATTAAAAGTAAAAAAAAAAACTTTTTTTTTTTTGGTCTTTTTGAGACAGGGTCTTCCTTTCATCCCAGCTGGCCTGGAACTTGCTATGTAGACCAGGCTGGCCTTGAATTTACAGAGATCCACCTGCCTCCAGAGTGCTGGTATTAAAGTTGTGCACCATGAGACCTGGCAACATTTAGACAAGTGTGTGAACCTTTAAGTATTTGGATTTTTTTCACAAGAAAACAAAAATCAATACAAAATGACAATGATGAAACAAAGAAAAAAAGGGGGAGGAATTCCATTTCTTTTCTGGAAAAATAAAGAATCAACCTGCAGGGCTTGGTATGTAATTCTTCTCTTTTTTTCTTTTTTCCTTTTTCTTTCTTTTTTTATTCTTACTCTTTCAGGGCTACCAGAAGGATAAGTATTTATTGGCTGGTCCAGGAAGCCTTGAGTTCTCAGCTGAGAAAGTGCCTGGTTAATTTGGAGGGTCTCCTCCTTAAACTCCTACTCAATTTCTACCTCCTGTTTAGTTATGTTAACCCCTTAAAAAGAGTCACCCCAATCCCCAGAAGGGAATGGGGATGCTGATCATTCTGGAAAGAGATGCTGGGTGTGGCCACTAGGGCATCTCCCATTCAAAGGGTCTATCTAAAAGACCCCAAAAGCATAACTGTAAAGTGGAAAAAACTCATTGACTGGTGCCTGTGAAAGCAACATGAAGGCAGGAGTAATTAGGTCCATGATCTAGGCAGGGGACCAGGAGAACTAAGGACAGGGTGAATTCAAATATTCAACTTAAAACCCCCTTAGAATTTCTTGACTGGGGCTTTCAAAGCATCAATTTATTAGGTTTCTCTTTTTGTTCATTTGGCCATTTTTTCTGGACTCAAGATCTGCTTTCCAGGCATTTTAATAATCAGGGTATGAGTTTCCACTTACATAGTTGCTAGAAATAAAGAGGAATTTTTTTGAGACAGGGTCTGTCTGTTATCCCGACTGGCCAAGACTTCCCTGCACAGGAAGCATGGTGAGTCATAATTGCAGAACTATTTTTTTTGAGACAGGGTCTCCCTATAGCCCCAGCTGGCCTGGAATTCACTCTGTAGACCAGGCTGAGCTTGAAATCACAGAGATCTGCCTGCCTCCTGAGTGCTAGGATGAAAGTTGTGCACTACCATGTAGGAGCTGGGACTAGAACCTGGGTCCTCTGCAAGAGCAGTTGGTGCTTTTAACCACTGAGCCATCTCTCCAGCTTCTGCAGAACATTTTAAGAGCTGCCCCTGTGTAAAATACCCTGGGTATTTTACCTCAAAGGCAAGGAACAAAATTTTCCCTTAAATACATTAGCCAAATTGGTATGGGTGTTATGTATGGGCCTTAAGCATTTAAAAATATTAATTTAAACCATTCTGCATTTATTTATTTATTTATTTATTTATTTATTCATTTATATTTTTGGTCTTTTCAAGATAGGATATTCCTGTAGCCCCAGCTGTCCTGGAACTCATTTTGGAGACCAGGCTGGCCTTGAACTCAGAAAGATCCACCTGTCTCTGCCTCCCAAGTGCTAGAATTAAAGGCATGAGCCACCATGCCAGGCAAATCTGATACTTTTAATTACTATATCCTGTTTAGATAAAGCTTGAAGAAAAGCCTAAGCAATCTTGCATAAACATTGAAAGGAAGAGATTTTCTTAATTTATTTTTTATATGTATGAATGTACTATCTGCATGTAGGTTTGGGCACCCATGTCATGCAATGCCGCGGAGGTCAGAAGATGGCATTGGATTTCCCTGGAACTGGAGTTAAAGATGGTTCTTAGCCACCATATGGGCGCTGGAGTTCAGACTCGTGTCCTCTGCAAGAGCAGTAAGTGCTCTTAACCACTAGGCCTTCTCTCCAACCCAAACTGGAAGAGATTTAATGCTATTGGTTAAGCAGGCAAAGCCAATAAGAGAATTTTAAACAAGTTTAGGCACATCTTTAATATGGATGGTTTACTACATACAGATGTAGTCTCTTTACTTTCCCAAACCCCATAACCTGGTTTGTAGTTTTTCAATAACAGGGAACATACTTTTGACTGGAATTAAGCTGAAAATACTTACCAAGTCTGTCTAAACTGTCTCCTTCTGGGGTGCATGCCATTATTTCAGGGAAGTAAACCTAGATTTTCTTGAGTCAAGTTATCTTGTGGAATGTTGCATTTCTTTTCTCTTCATTCCAACTTGCATTTTTTGTAAATTTTTTATTTTTGTATGTGTATGAATATACTGTCTGCATGTAGGTCTGTGCATCCATGTCATGCAATGCTGCAGAGGTCAGAAAAGGGCCTCAGATTCCCCTGGAACTGGAGTTCTCCTGGAAGTGGAGTTACACACAGTTCTTAGCCACCATGTGGGTGCTGGGGATCAAACCCAGTCCTCTGCAAGAGCAGTCAGTGCTCTTAACCACTAGGCTCTCTCTCCAGCCCCTGAATTTTCTTTTTTTAAAAAAAAATTATTAGTGTATGAATGTACTGTCTGCATGTAACTTGGTGCACCTGTGTTGTGCAATGCTGTGGAGGTCAGAAGAGGGTGTTGGATTCCTCTGGAACTGGAGTCAAAGATGGTTCTTAGCCATCATGTGGGTGCTGGGAATTGAACTGGGTCCTCTGCAAGAGCAGTCAGTGCTCTTAACCTCTGAGCCATCTCTCCAGCCCAATCAACTTGCATTTTCTTCAGTGTTTCTATATCTTTTGTAATTTCATTCCACAATTTATTGTTGTCCTCTTTCAATTTATCCCTGTCTTCTTTTAGGTTCTGGACTTCCTTGTTTATAAGCTCCTTAAATTCCCTTACCTCCTTAATTTCTCTAATCATATTCATAATTTTTCTTTTGAGATCTGTATCCTGAATTATGTCCAAGGGGTCTTCACTAGAAGGTACTTGAATAGGGGTATTGGTATTTGGTGGAGATCCACCTGAGAATCTCTTTCATTGAGCTTTAGGCATTTGGGAAGCTTCTTTTGTTTATGCTTGTAATGTGAAGCTTAGGTGTTGCTTGAGCTGACACTGATGTTTGTTATACTCTTCAGGTATTTTTTGTGGAATATTTCTTTATTTATTTATTTATACTTTTATTTTTTTTTTTTTTTTTTTTTTTTTTTTTTTTTTTTTTTTTGTGTGTGTGTCTGTCTGTAGACACAGAAGCAGTGATTCTTGTACTGGTTTTTACAAACTTTCTACCCTTTATTCCTCAATGATCCTTAAGCCACAGGTGGGTGCTGGGATACTAACCTGGGTGCTCTGCAAAAGAGCAGTCGGTGCTCTAACCACGAGCCATCCTCTCCAGCAATGATGCAGTGTGGATACTTTAGCTCAAAAATCTCAAAACCTACCCTACTACTCACAGACCAACACCCTTTACTCAACCAGCAAAGAGCTCACCCAATGGACTAAGCCACACAACACTCAAGCCACCTGAAAACCCCAGGCTTGCAAAACCTGCACCGTGAGGTCTCCAGGCACTCTTGGTCCTGTGGGCTGTAAGGGCACACCACCTGAGCTGCAGTGCAGCCCATGTCCCCTGCATACCAGTGAGGTGAGCCCCAATCACCCACCCGGTGAGATGTACTCACAGAACCACCATCCACCACCCGCAATCTCCCCACCAATCCTCCAGGGCCAGATGCCAAGGTCTGTACCTGGATTCAGTAGGTGAAAGGCTCAGTTTACACCATGCTTGTCCCCTTTGTCTCCTGATGCCCTCAGGCTGTATACCCAAAGGATCCATCACATAGCAGAGATAAATGCACAACCATGTTTATTGAAGCTCCTTTCATAATAGTGAGGAGCTGGAAACAACTCAAGTGCCCCTCAACTGAGGAGTTGAGGATAATGAAGATGAGGTACATTTACACAATGGAGTTCTATGCAGCACTAAAGAAAGATGATATCATGAATTTTGCAGGTAAATGGATGGAGGTAGAAGCTGTTATGCTAAGTGAAGTTACACAGTCTCAGAAAAACAAAGTATGCTGTCCCTCCTCTGCGGATCCTAGCACCAAATCCTTAAATGAAGAAGTTCACCTTATTACCTGCAGTTTTCAAGAGCCACTAAAAGCAACATTTCAATGACATTGAAGATTTGAATTTCTGTTAGCCATCTAAATTTGCCTATTTTGTTTCCATTTTATTTTAATTAATTAATTAATTAATTAAATGTGGGGATTTTTTGGTATTTTTTAAGACAGGTTCTCCCTTTAAGTCCCACCTAGCCTAGGGCTCACTCTGTAGACCAGGCTGGCATTGAACTCAGACATCCACCTGCCTCTGCATCCCAAGTGCTATGATGCCTGGCTTTACTTTCCATTTTAAAGCTTCTTTATAAAGCTTCTTAAAATTATCACAAGTAGATTTGCAAAGTAGGGAATAATTTTCCTTCAATGCTGATATTATACCATTTAAATGTGTATCTTTTTCTCTACTTGTCAAGAGAAAGGGGAGGGGAATCAACAATCAGCATTCCATCTCTGCTTACTTCAGCACATTTCCTGTGGAAAAAAAACAACTTATGTGAAGGATCCAAGTAACCCAAATTGCAGGCCACTGGACAACACTTATCCCAGCTCAGTGCTTACGGAGATGATAATCAAGTCTCCCAGTATACACAATACTGACTGGCATCCAATGTTCAGCTTGAGTTCAAGGCCAGCCTGGTCTACAAAGTGAGTATCAGGCCAGCTGGGGCTACAGGGAGACCCTGTCTCAGAAATCCCCCAAACAAAACAAAATAAAGAAAAAAAAAAAACCCTAGAAATTTCTATGTCCCTCAGGCTGGCTTCAAACACACAGCTCTTCTGCCATAGCCTCCCTAGTGCTCGGATAACAGGTGTGTGTGTGTGTGTGTGTGTGTGTGTGTGTGTGTGTATGTGATGGTGGAGGGCCAGAACCTTCTTCCTTACCTTCCTAGAATCCTAGAAGAAGCAGGGATGATTCTAATGAAGCAGGCCATGGTTCCCAACCAGAGCCAGAGTCATTTCTTAGATGAAGATAAGAGAAGTGGAATGTTCTGTGTTGGACACGCTCATGGGCCACACTCACATTGATGTCAAGTCCCCAGGGACAGCCTCCTCTGGCTAGTGGAAAAGCCCAAGGAAGACTGCCTTATAGTCTTTTTTTCAGTATAGTTTTGATTTTTGTACATTTCCTGCAAACCATCATAATTTGTAGATCTTTATACCCTTCCCCACCCCCACAAAATTTAATTTTCTCATATCTGTTAAGGGCTACTGAATCAAGTTTATGTACCCAGATGTCCTTCCATGCAAGTTCATCCACTGGAGTCTAGTCAGCCTAGCCAGAGTCACTCCCTTAGAGATCAACACTCCCTTATCCAGCAGTAATCAGCTGCCAATAGTACCTCAGCTATGGTTACTGTCACTCTCAAAGGCCAAGAACCCCTTCAGGCCTCTTTGCTTGCCCCAGAAGTAACATGGAATGTGGCTCTGAAAGGAAGGAACCAGGAGAGCACTGCCGCCTCCATCATGGTTGTCCTGCCCTTAGGCAAGTTCCTTGGGTGGATTCAAAGTACCAGAGACACGCTTGTCAATTCCTGTTCAAAGGATCTTTACCACGAGAAGCATCCATGATGGCACAGAAATCTGCCTGCTTCTGCCTCCTGAGTGTTGGGATTAAAGCTGTGCCCCCTAGCTATGGTTGGCTTTTCTTTTACTGCACCCTTGCCTATTCTTTGCATCAAGGAAATACTGGCTCCACAAAATGAGTTGAGTAATTTCCCTACCTTTTCCATTTCAAGGAATAATTTAAGGAGAATTGGTGCTAGTTCTTAAACATCTCAAGAGTTCAGCACTGAATCTGACCATTGCTGGGCATTCATTTGGGTAGTTCCTTATTACTACTCAAATCACATTTCTGTTTATATCTTACTTATAACCTGTTGATTTAATTTTGGCAGGTCCTGTTTGTCTAGAAATTTATCCATTTTTCCATATTTTCCATCTTTTGGAGTACAAATTTTCTTAGTATCCTCTGGATTCCCTTTGTATCTGTTCTAATGCCCCCTCTTTTCACCTCTAATTTTATGAATGTTTGCTGATTCTCTCTAGCTATTTTGCTAAGGATCTGCCAACCTTGGTTTGATTTTCAGAGAAACATGTCTCTGCTTCACTCCTTGTTCTAGGGTGTCTAGGACTTTGATATGTATCACTGCTGTTTATTTGAAAACTCTCTAATTTTGTGATGTAAGTTCTTTTTTTTAAACATTTATTTTATTTTATTTATTTCTGTATGTGTATGAATGTACTGCCTGCATGCAAGTTTGTGCACCTGTGTCGTGCAATGCCTCGGAGGTCAGAAGAGGGTGTCGGATTCCCCTGGACCTGGAGTTCTCCTGGAGTTGGAGTTTCAGAGAGTTCTCAGCTGCCATGTGGGTGATGGGGATCGAACCTGGGTCCTCTGTAAGATTGGTCGACGCTCTTAACCACTAGGCCATTGCTCCAACCCATGATGTAAGTTCTAATAGCTATAAACTTTCTTATTAGTGGCTGGAGAGATGACTCAGTGCTAAAGGACACTGGCTGCTCTAGAAGAAGACCTGGGTTTGGTTCCCACCACCCACCAGCAATTCCAGCTTAAAAGGATCTGAGGCTCTTTTGACCTCCGTGGGCATTGCACACCCAGTTGAATTTACATACATGAAAACAAAATATTCATAAACATAAGACAAAATTAAAAATACACTTTATCCTGTCTTCTTAGAACTGCCTTTGTCTTGTCTTAAGGTTTTGATAAACTGTGCTTTCAGTTTCATTTTATGCTAGAAATTCCTAAAACTCTAGATATCCTCAGTGATCCACTGATGACTCAAAATGAATTCAGTGAGTAGAGTCATGATGTGCTCAGTGGTTAAGAGTATGAGCTACTCATGCCAAGGACCTGGGTTTGGTTCCCTGTGCCCACATGGTGCTTAACTACTGTCTATAACTCCAGTTCCATGCATCTGACATCCTTTTATGACCACTATGGGAATTGTAGAACACCAGTTTACTTATGTACATACAGACAATAAACACATATACACAAAATAAAAATAATAAAATATATTTTTATAAAATGAATTGGGAGCTGGAGAGATGGCTCAGTGATTAAGATCACTGGCTGCTCTTGCAGAAGGCCCAGGTTCAGTTCTCAGCAGCTGCATTGTGGCTAACAACTATCTGTAACTCCAGTTCCAGAGGAATCCAATTCCTTCTGCTGACCTGTGGGATCGTTACAGTACACAGGTGCACTTAGATACCTGCAGTTAATACCCTTAGACACACAAAATAAAAATGTTAAAACAGTAACTGATTAATTTCCATGTTTGTGTAGTTTCTCTTGATAATTATTTTATTTTTATCCCATTTTGACATGATATAATAGAAAAATTATTTTTGTGTGTAAACATTTGTGCATTAAATGTAATCTTAGGTTTAGATAATCATAGACTACTGATCTCCATGCACATGTAGGTGCACGTGCACACATGTGCATGGAGGCCAGATGTCTACCTGGAGCTGTCATTCCTCCAATGTTATCTATCTTATTCTTGGTGTGTGTGTGTGTGTTTGTGTGTGTGTGTGTGTGTGTGTGTACCCCACTGTGTGTTTCTCACTGGGCTGGGTCTCTCCTATTAGTTTAGACTGGCTGGCCAGTGAATCCAGAAACTCCCTGTTCTACTTCTCCAGCACTGAGAATAGAAACTTGTGTTACTATGCATGGATTTTGGGGGGTGGGGAGTTTGAGAGAGGGTCTCCCTGTAGATCCTGCTGTCCTGGAACTCACTCTGTAGGCCATTCTCGACTTGAACTCACAGAGATCCTCGTGCCTCTCTCCCAAGAGCTGCCATTAAAGATGTGTACCACCATGCCTGGCAGTTGGATATCTTTATATGGGTGCTAGGAATAGAATTCAGGTCCTAATTCTTGCCCAACAAGAACTCTAGTAACTGAGCTATCTCTCTAGCCCTCAGTTTTATTTGCTGTATGGCCAACATTTTGTTGTCATTTGCTCTCTTGCTGATAGACATTCTCAAAAAGTGAGATGGTGTCTCAAAGTCATTTTAATTTTCATTTCTCTAATGACTACAGATATTGAACATTTTTAATTACTTATAGGCCATTTCTGTTTCATTTTTTGAGAACTGCCTACTCATTTCACTAATCCATGTATTAGTTGGTTCTTAGGCATTTTTATATATTGTACATAGTAATCTTCTGCCAGATGTATACCTAGCAACGGTTTCTCTGCCATTGTGAAAGCTGTCTGTTGATCATTTTTTTTACTGAGCAGAAAATTTTTATAGTCCATGCAATTTCACTTGTCAGTCTTAGATGTTATTTTCTGAACTATTGGTGTTTTTTTACAGAAGGAAGATCTTTACCTATACCTCTATCTTGCCTTCCTCTAACAGCTTCAGAGATTCAAGTCTTATATTAAAGTCTTTAACCTTTTTTAGTAAGTTTTGTACATTGTGACAGATACACAATGAGTTTCCTTTGTCTACAGGTAGATATCTAGTTTTCCCTGGACCAACAGTTGAAGAGGCTGTGTCCCTTTCCAATGTACAGTTTTGACAGATTTCTCAAAACTAGATGGCTGTAACTTTGAGGATTAATTTACCTACTCTATTCCATTGATGTACATTTCTGTTATTTTGCCAGTTCCATGACATTACCCATGGCTCTATAAATAATCTGAGATTGGGTATTGTGATACTTGTGTCATTGCTTGCTCTACAAAACAAAATTTTATCTTTTTGAGCATTTTCTGTTTTGATAGGGATTTCAGGATCAATTCTGTTCTCTAATGAATGGTAAAGGGATTTTCTTGAGAATTACATTGAATCTGTAGGTTGCTTTTGGTAATATACTCATTTTCACAATAGTAATTCTTCCTAGTGTCTACTAAAGACTTTAGTGTCCAAAAAACTTTCACTGTAGAGGTATTTTACTTGATTAGTTAAGTTTTTGGGGGGATTTTATTTTTGGTCTTTTCAAGACAGTGTCTCTCTTTATCTACATCTGGAACTCACTCTGTAGAGCAGGCTGGCCTTGAACTCACAAAGCTAGGATTAAAGGCATGTGCTGCCACACCCAGCATGATTGATTGGTTAAGGTTAATCCTTGGTGTTTTGTTAAGCAATTCTGAATGAGATGTATGCCTGATTTCTTTCTTGGCAAGTCTGTTATTGATATAAACAATGCTAGTGATATTTGTGTATTGATTTTTACTTTCTATAAAATTTTAATCAGTTCTTTGGTCTACTAGGTGATTTCCAGGACAGCTGGGGCTACAGGGAGTCCCTGTCTCGAAAAGACTGAAAAAAAAATTTAATCAGTTCTAATCATTTTCTCTTAGCATCAATAGGGTCTCCTTGATATAAGATTGTCATTTTAGGGTCTGGAGAGATGAACACATGTTGTGAAAAGCCTGTACAGTTATTAATGGCCATGTTGGTGCTTGGAATGAATGCCAGGCTGGAGAGATGGCTCCGTGGTTAAGAGCACTGGCTGCTCTTGCAGAGGACCCAGGTTCACAACCTTAACTCCAATTGCAGAGTAATCTTACATGCTCACTTCCCTCCATGAGCATTGCATGACCTGTATGCAGTTACACATGAGGAGGCAATGCACTCATACACAACATAAAAATCAATTAAATTGTAATGTGTTCTCTTAAAATGTGATGTTTTCAATATTATTGAACTATAAGTCAAACAATTCAGAATTCTAAGTAGATATTTCACTGGGTTTCAATATATTCAGTTGGACAAGTATCATTTAGATAAAATTTTGGGATATTCTAAGAAAGAAACTTCATATCTTTTGATAGTTATGTCACATTCCTTCAACTCTCTGGCAAGCACTAACATAATTTTCTCTGGATATGCTTATTTTAAACATTTTCTGTAAATGGGACCAGGTAACATGGCATTTTGTGATGGCCTTCCTTTCTCAGCACAACGTTGTACCTTCTATCAATAGTACTTCACACATTTCTCTTTTCATTCTCATCTGATGTCTCTGGAAGTTTGTGGCTCTGATAATGGTGACTCTTTCATTGGGTTTAAAGGTATTTAGAGGGGAAGTAAAAGGTACTTTTTACTGAAGACTGAAGCACACATGAAACCATATTTCATTCAGAACTCATTTGTTTACCTCAATGATGGCCAAGAGAAGAAACTGATAATAAATGACCAAGTACATATGACGGCATGGAATAGCCGAGAAGATAGGCCTGTAGGACAAAAGAAAGCCTGTGGAGTTTCGCGAACTCACCCCCGCCCATCCGAGCAAGGATGGCTAGCTTCTGTGTACTAATATGATAATTAGGGACTATGCTAGGAAGGGAAGCAATTGGATTAATTAGGAACTTGTAAATTAAGCCTCCTAAAAGGACCAGTTGGGAAGAGAAACATGCCCGAGTGGGGAAGCCAGCACGGCTTATAAGCCTCAGTGAACCTGCAATAAAGTTTGAGTTTTTGAGCTGTAACACTTTGACTCGACTCCCTGCCATGATTGTTTTCGGTTCGGCAGTGCACTTGCTCTCCCCAGCCCCACTTCATCGCGGGCTGATGGAGTGAAGATCTCCGGCAGCGAGGAAGCTAGAGGGGGTGGTCTTCACCAGCCACCTCTCTACGACCCCCGCATACATATATGGCAAGCCATGTGTTCCACTTAGGGAAACAACATGACAGAAAAAGCTTGGGTTCTTTCAACTTCACCAATTCAACTTACTTGTTCCTAAATTTCTATTTGGTTCCAAAATGTATGACACTAACATTAAAATTCAAGTCAATACTTCTTTATTTTTATATTATGAACAGTGATATAAGCTTAAACTCTCCTACAATACACACAACCATCAACTGTGGAGAAACTAGTGTATCATCTCTTTACTTTGGGGGGGACAGAGGGGTGGTGAGCAGTACTTGGAATCTCATCCAGGAACTCATATATGCTAGGCAGCTGCTCTGCCATTGAGCTGTTCCCACCTGCCACATTGTTCCTTCTTTAAATAGACCAATTTGAACCTGAACCCTTGTTTTCCTCTTGTAAATATAGTTGAATAAATGAAAATAGGCTGATACATCAAATTCTGATGCAGAAGCATGGAGAAAAGGAACAGTAGCTTCTCCTGCCCTGGTTTGGGCAAGAAGTGCCTTTCCTGTTTCTGGTGGTCTAACTAAAAGAATTCCTAAAATAAAATTAAACAGAATGATTCAGTTGTTTTAAAGCCCTTGATATGAACCACAAAAACAAATTACTAATTTATGTGATATTTTGTAGAAAAGACAGCAATGAGAAATTTTGTCAAACACAGCAAAACATGTTTGTTCCTTCTAATGCTTCACTTCAGGATATTTATGTACACCTAGTTTTCTTGTGTCATTTGAATATTACTTATGTACTGACAGGCCAAGAAGGGAAGAACAGAATCTTCTAATGGCAATTTCCTACGTAATAGAAACTATTTATCCACTTAATATCAAAGAAAATTAAAAGACGCGCAGCTAAATGGAGCAATAATGATTTATTTCCACCAAAGGCAAGCAATTCTAGACATTTGATATAAACTTAACACAAACTGAAGACTTTGGAGAGTCTGTTTTTTAAAGAAAGAATGCTAATTTTTATTGAATTAGACAAGATTGGAAAAATGTCTATTTTTAAGGTCCACCATACTAAAATCATTTAACGGTAACGAGGTCAATATCTATAGCTGTGTTTCAAATGTTCAAAACACCCATTCATATACTCAAACACATTCAGAGGTATAATGTGACAAAATGTTTAATAATGTTGAACATCAGTGCTACGCATGCAAGGTTTCCCAAATATTTGGAAGTTTTCAGCCTGGAAGCTTTTTTTTTTTTTTTTTACTTTCTTTTATTTCATTTTTAACAATAAGTAATAAGTTATGAGTATAAGCATTCTTCATGTAAAACCAATTTGCAAGCAGTTGTGCCCAAACCCACACAGCCCAAGGCTCTTACCATCCAGCTGGAGGGGCTTGTATGTCCATTCAAGTTGATCAAATAAGCATCCAGTCTATGTTGCTGTAGTTTCATCATTCACCCCAATCGCAGCCCTTACATTCTACCATGCACCCTCTTCTGCATATTGTTCCCTAGGCTTTAGAAAATGGGCACAGGTGGATGAGAAGAAGTCAATCTACTTTCTCTGGAGATGTCATTTTGGACTCTGATCAGTTATGGCTGTTTCTTTTCATGGGCTGACAGTTTGTTCAGGAATAACCTTTCAATCCTACTAATGAAGTAAAAGCAATTAGATATACAGGTATTTAAACAGTACTAATTATTGTGGTAGGTTACTTTGGTATAGACACAGATGTTTGGATGGTATGCTAATCCATGAGTTATGTTTTTTCTGTTAAAGATGACAAGGCTTTACTGTGGCTTATAACTTCTCCTAACCACTAGAGGATGTAAGCTTGTGGCAGCAGCCATGAGTTATTCCTCCAAGGAGAGAGCTAATAGCGAATTAGATTTGGGATATACAGACATATGGCTTCCACTGCTGCACAGTATTTCCACAGCCTGGAAGCTAGAAAAATTTATATTACCTGATTTTCACGTAACATTTGTAAGTGTATGGGTTATATTAAAATGTCAATAAAGCTATACTGAGGCTTTATTTTACCATTTAATAAAATTTAAAGGAAAGTTCTAAATGTCTCGAAGCCTATACTCTTATTATCAGGTTTCAGTGATACTCATTAATTTATTAATTTTTTAGACTACATCTTAGTATTTTGTTGGGTGTGGTGTCTTTGAGTCATTCATGACCACCTTCCACATGCTGTCCTGTGGGAGTGATTCCACTCACTATCCCCCCTAGTGACCCAGATGAATCAGGAATAAGTATCTATAGTGACAAATACATATTTTGGTTTTCCAAAAGAATCTATGTGTGTATTATCAGTTTGCCAGAGTGCATTGGCCTTCAATCCCCTGGGGTTATTTCCCATAACCTGTGCTTTAACTAGAGTAGAACAGAACAAACAAGTTTTAAGGAAGCACTGCAGTTGGGCAAAGGGGATATCAGGAAGGCGAGATTGAAGGACTTTTAAGTTAACATGGGTGAGGGAGTCGAATTTTTCTGCTTCAGAGAGGGATAGGACATAAACCCCTGTAGAGGAGACTGGGTCTGCAAGAGAGTTGTCTTCAGAGAGAGGTCCTGGCAGTAGGCTGTGGGCACGGATGTGCTGTGTGAAGAGGCGGTGACTCCTATTCTGTAAAAGGGATGAAACTGCAATGAGAAGTGAGGAGAGGGGATTTTTGTCTAATCGGACAAAGGATCTGGATAGCCAGGGCAGCAGGGTGATCACATAGGTACTGTCTGAGAAGAGATTAAGAGGCCTGTTGGTTTCTTTGAGAGCTAAACAGCATAGAATTCTCTGTACTGTGGGGAATGGCCAGGGAGCAGGTGAAACAGGATCTGAGGTGCTTGGTCCAGGTTGTCATAAATGGTGGCCGCAGCCCCTCACTTCCCTCCATCTGTGACAACAGATGTGGCCTGCCTTATAGGTGCATCTTGGAAAAGACGGGGAAGAAGCCAGTTTAGCAATGGGAGAGCAGAGTCCCACCTGTCATTAGGGTGGTGATTTTCTGTCTGTCCTGGAAATCCCATGAGGCTTACAGCTATATGGACATGATTTCCCATCAGCCACTGGATATCCAGGAGGGAGAAGCATGTCACTATGACATCAGGCTCCTTCCCCAGTGTCTGCAGGGAACGATCCCTCCCATTTCTTATCATAGCAGCTAAAGAATTTATTTCAGTTAACAGTCGGGGAGTTCCCCCTATGGGCATGTGCAGCCACTCTAGTACTCCCCTGGATTGGTAAAGGGGCCCTATGAGCATGGGGGTAGTGTTAAAAATAAGCAACTGGACAGGAAGGGAGGGTTTGAAATGTGCTAAAGCCATGCTCTGGAGAGCACCGTTGACTTCAGCCAGAGCTTCTGAGGCCTCTGCCCTGAGCTTTCTCCTGGAAGCTGGGTTTCTGTCACCTCGAAGAAGGTCAAAGAGAGGCTGTAGCATTGTGGTTGGGATGGACATCCATGGGCGGAGCTAGTTAAGATTTCCTAGGAAGGACTGAAGGGATGCTAGTGTGAGCTTTTGAGGAAGGGAGAGTACAGGTTTGAGAGGTCTCACTGCAGTGAGAGAAATTTCAGTGCCTAGGAAATGAATTAGGGGAATCATTTGAACCTTAGCATGGGCTATTTTAAATCCAAAAGCTTCTAAAGATGGTACAAGCCTGTCCTTTAAAGTTGTCGGCTCAGTTGATGATTTGTCCCAAACTAAAATATCATCCATGTAAAGGAAGACTTTCAGACCTTGTTCCATATGGGGTTTAAGAGCCACTGCTACCACCTCTTGGCAGAGCATTGGGCTGTTTGCCATGCCTTGTGGCAGGACAGTCCATTCTAAATGATTTGCTGGATCTGAATTGTTAATGGCAGGAACTGAGAAAGCAAACTGCTTGTAATCCTCAGCAGGAGGGGGATGGGAAAAAAGTCTTTTTATCTAAGGCTAGCAGAGGGGTGTTAGCTGGAATAGCGGAGGCAAAGGGGAGACCCCTCTGTGGTGACCCCCATATATGCATAGTTCTGTTAATGGCTCACAGGTCTTGTAAGAGATGCCAACCTCCTGTTGCCTTTTTTATGACAAACACAGGGGTGTTCCAGGGACTGCGNCCAGTTTATGTTGCTGTAGTTTCACCATTTACCCAATCACAGCCCTCACATTCTACCATGCTGCTTCTTCTGCAGTTTGTTCCCTAGGCTTTAGAAAAGGGGCACAGGTGGATGAGAAGAAGACAGTCTACTTTCTCTGGAAATGTCATTTTGGACTCTGATCAGTTCTGGCTCTTTCTTTTCATGGGCTGACAGTTTGTTCAGGAATAACCTTTCAATCCTACTAATGAAGTAAAAGCAATTAGATATATAGGTATTTAAACAGTACTAATTATTATGGTAGGTTACTTTGGTATAGACACAGATGTTTGGATGGTATGCTAATCCATGAGTTATGTTTTTTCTGTTAAAGATGACAAAGCCTTTCTGTGGCTTATAAATTCTCCTAACCACTAGAGGATGTAAGCTTGTGGCATCAGCCATGAGTTATTCCTCCAAGGAGAGAGCTAATAGCAAATTAGATTTGGGATATACAGACACATGGCTGCTACTGCTGCACAGTATTTCCACAGCCTGGAAGCTAGAAAAATTTATATTACCTGATTATCCCATAACACTTGTAAGTGTACAGGTTATATTAAAATAAAGCTATACTGAGGCATTATTTTACCATTTAATAAAATTTAAAGGAAAGTTCTAAATGTCTTGAAGCCTATACTCTTATTACCAGGTTTCAATGATACTCATTAATTTATTAATTTGTGTAGACTACATCTTAGTATTTTGTCGGATGTGGTGTCTTTGAGTCATGCATGACCACCTTCCACACACTGTCCTGTGGGAGTGATTCCACTCACTATCCCCCCTAGTGACCCAGATGAATATGTAATAAGTGTCTGTGGTGACAAATACATATTTTTGTTTTCCAAAAGAAGCTATGTGTGTAATATCAGTTTGCCAGAGTGCATTGGCCTTCAATCCCCTGGGTTTATTTCCCATAACCTGTGCTTTAACTAGAGTAGAACAGAATGAACAAGTTGTAAGGATCTGCTGCAGTTGGGCAAAGGGGATATCAGGAAGGTGAGCTTGAAGGCCTTTTAAGTTAACATGGTGAGGAAGAATTTTTCTGTTTCAGAGAGGGATAGGACATAAACCCCTGTAGAGGAGACTCGGTCTGCAAGAGAGTTGTTTTCAGAGAGAGGTCCTGGTGGGAGGCTGTGGGCACGGATGTGCTGTATGAAGAGGGGGTGACTCCTATTCTGTAAAAGGGATGAAACTGCAATGAGAAGTGGGGAGGGGATTTTTGTCTAATCAGACAAAGTATCTGGATAGCCAGGGCAGCAGGTTGATCACATAGGTACTGTCTGAGAAGAGATTAAGAGGCCTGTTGGTTTTTTGAGAGCTAGATAAACTGCACAGAATTCTCTGTACTGTGGGGAATGGCCAGGGAGCAGGTGAAACATGATCTGAGGGGCTTGGTCCAGGTTGTCATAAATGGTGGCTGCAGCCCCTCGCTCCCCTCCAACTGTGAAAAGAGATGTGGCCTGCCTTATATGCGCATCTTGGAAAAGACGGAGGAAGAAGCCAGTTTAGCAATAGGAGAGCGGGGACCCACCTGTCGTTAGGGTAGTGATTTTCTGTCTGTCCTGGAAATCCCATGAGGCTTACAGCTAAATGAACATGATTTCACCTCAGCCACTGGATATCCAGGAGGGAGAAGGGTGTCACTATGACATCAGGCTCCTTCCCCAGTGTCTGCAGGGAATGTTCCCTCCCATTTCTTATCATAGCTGCTAAAGAATTAATTTCAGTTAACAGTCGGGGAGTTCTCCCTATGCGCATGTGCAGCCACTCTAGTACTCCCCTGGATTGGTAAAGCGGCCCTATGAGCATGGGGGTAGTGTTAAAAATAAGCAACTGCACAGGAAGGGAGGGTGTGAAACGTGCTAAAGCCATGCTCTGGAGAGCACCGTTGACTTCAGCCAGAACTTCTGAGGCCTCTGCTGTGAGCTTTCTCCTGGAAGCTGGGTTTCTGTCACCTCGAAGAAGGTCAAAGAGAGGCTATAGCGTTGTGGTGAGGATGGACATCCATGGGCGGAGCTAGTTAAGATTTCCTAGGAAGGACTGAAGGCATGCTAGCGTGAGCTTGGGAGGAAGGGAGAGTACAGGTTTGAGAGGTCTCACTGCAGTGAGAGAAATTTCAGTGCCTAGGAAATGAATTGGGGGAATCATTTGAACCTTAGCATGGGCTATTTTAAATCCAAAAGATTCTAAAGATGGTACAAGATTGTCCTTTAAAGTTGTCGTGTCGGTTGATTATTTGTCCCAAACTAAAATGTCGTCCATGTAAAGGAAGACTTGCAGACCTTGTTCCATATGGGGTTTAAGAGCCACTGCTACCGCCTCTTGGCAGAACATTGGGATTTTGGCCATGCCTTGTGGCAGGACAGTCCATTCATAATGAGTTGCTGCATCTGAATTGTTAATTGCAGGAACTGAGAAAGCAAACTGCTTGCAATCCTCAGCATGGAGGGGGATGGAAAAAAAGTCTTTTTATTTAAGTCTAGCAGAGGGGTGTTAGCTGGAACAGTGGAGGCAAGGGGGAGACCCCTCTGTGGTGACCCCCATATATGCATAATTCTGTTAATGGCTCACAGGTCTTGTAAGAGACGCCAACCTCCTGTTGCCTTTTTTATGACAAACACAGGGGTGTTCCAGGGACTGCGAGATGGACAGATATGTCCCACAAGAAGGGGGGAGGGAATACCACCAGAGATCACCTGTAGAACGAACACAAACACACACACACACACACACACACACACA
>VZQC01013319.1:5548643-5626922 GCA_009823505.1 Rhizomys pruinosus | reverse complement strand
GTTAAATAACTTAAAATTTTACTAAAGTTTCATGAAATAAAGAATTAAAGTCAAAGCTCTGTTCATTCCTAGGCCCAGGAGAAATGTGCACATGTTCAGCAAGATGCACAGTGTTCATCCCAATACTGTTTGTGCCACAAACTAGAGGCAACTGAAATGTCTACCCAACTTAGAATATTCTGATACTCACATAATGAAAATTGTGCAATGAGGACAGATGAATTGCAACCCTCTGTTAACATGGCTGGACCCCAAAAGCATGCTGGGGCAAAGAAGACAGATACATATCCAGCCATGCTTTCTCTATATATACTACATTTATAAAAGTTTAAAAAACAGAGGTAAGTACAACTCCTCTTGTTGTTGAAGACACAGTAACTGGATGGGGCTCTGGGGAAGTCTAGCATTCTGTTAATGGTGTCTTTTTGAATTGGGGACCATGACAAAGAACCGCTCACTCTGAAGTTCTGTATATTTTTATGCAAATATTTTAAAGTTCAAAAATATTTAGCTGATTTATTGGAAAAGAGTACTTTTGTAAAACTCATACATAGCTGCATGCTAAGAGACTAAAAGACATGTATAGGCTGGGCATGGTGGTGCGAGCCTTTAATACTAGCACTTGGGAGGCAGAGGCAGGCAGATCTCTGTGAGTTCAAGGCCAGTATGGTCTACATAGAGAGCTCCAGGCCAACTGGGACAAAAGGGAGACCCTGTCTCAAAAGGACATAAAAATGACATTTAGTTAAAATAGTAGCCATGATGTCAAACTTTTAAGACTGAAACAAAACACATGAAACACTGCTTCTCAAGTAAGTAATATTCTGCCCCCCCCCAATCTCCGTGTCATGAGCATCCTGAGCTGAGGAACAGAAAAGAAATTGGGGAACATATTGTTGAGGGTATCAAGATAGCAAAGTATTTTTAAAATATTCTATTTATTATTATCTTATCTGTATTGCCTGCATGTATGTAAGTGCACCCCTGTTTTCCACTTCCTGAGGATGTCAGAAGTGGACATTGGATCTCCCTGGAACTAGAATTACAGGTGGTTGTTAGCTACCATATGGGTGCTGGGAATCAAACCCAGGTCCTCTGCAAGACCTGCCTTTGCTCTTAACCAGTGAGCCATCTCTCCAACCCAAGATAGCAAAATTTGAAATGGCTCTTATTTATATTTCAAGCAGCTCTATATAAATATACACCTAGCACATTCAGAAATTCTGGGCAAGAAATGATTCCTAGGTAAGTTCAATATGAGTTGCAGAAACTTGCAAGGCATGGTGGTGCACGCCTTTAATCTTGGCACTTGGGAGGCAGAGGCAGGTAGATCTCTGTGAGTTCAAGGCCAAGCCTGGTCTACATAGTGAGTTCCATGACAGATGAAGCTTCACGGATACTCTGTCTCAAACAGGCAAAAAACAAACAAACAAGAGAGAGAGAGAGAGAGAGAGAGAGAGAGAGAGAGAGAGAGAGAGTTGAAGAAACTATGCAATTGTAAACCTGTTATTGTAAACACTACTAAATTACCTTGTCCACATCAGTTTAAATTTTATGGCAATCAGAAGCACTCATCTTAGTATGGAAATCTTTACAAGCATCTAATTAATACTGTGTTTCATTATTAGGATGTCTTTGAATTTTGTACTCACACATCCTCTCTTTCCCAAACAAGTGTCTCATACGTAGAGTCTATACATTACAGGTAGAACACTAGAATACACCAGTGAACCACAACGTCAATGAGAATGCAACTTAAAAGAAATATTTTATTTTTAGTTATGCACAATTGCGTGTGTGGGGTGTGTATGTGAATGCAGGTGCCAGTGAAAGCCAGACAATGGGTTGAAGTCTCTGGAACTGGAGTTATAGAGAATTGTGAGCTGCTCAACATGCATTGTAGGAACTGATCTGAGGTCGTCTGTAAGAGTTGCAAGTGCTCTTAACTGCTGTGCCATCTCTCCAGCCCCAAGACTTTAATTTAATTAATTAATTTATCTGTTTATTTATTTATTTATTTATTTATTTATTTTGTTCTTTTTGAGACAGGGTCTCCCTGTAGCCCCAGCTGTCCTAGAACTCACTCTGTACACCACGCTGGCCTTGAACTCACAAAGATCTGCCTGCCTCTGCCTCCCCGGTGCTCAGATTAAAGATGTGTACCACCATGCCTGGCTTGGAGACTTTAAGTTAAAGCAAGCACATGACAGCAGACCTCAGCCAGAGTATGAAGGGCATTTTCTTTCTTTCTTTCTTTCTTTTTCCTCTTTTGTTTATTTTTTTTAGGGATTCTACAATATAATAGCACAGTTGTTTTCAGATAACATTGACGTTACTCAGTTTGCCATATAATTAGGTAATTGGTGTGAAGGGCCGTTTCATACTGATGATTCAAGTTTTAAATGACAATCTAACCAAACTCTTCCTCAAATATTCAATGTACAATTCAAACAGGGCTCACAGTTGCTAAACTGTAAAGGCAATCTGGGACAGCTTTCTATGAAATTACCATAATGTATCCTGATGCCTGATTCTATATAGCCCAAGTTAAATAGAAATGGTTATAATCAGGGACAACAGCACAAAAAGGATGAAGGACAGTGTGATGGTTAATCCTGGGTGTCAACTTGACTGGACTAAGGGTCTTCTGATTGGACCGCCTCAATCCGGATGGCCCACCCCAAATGTGGGCGTTACCTTCTGCCGGCAGGTAGTATTTAAGGCCAAGGCAGAAGGAGCTGGTCCCTTCTTTTCTCCTGCGGCTTGCCTCTCTCATCTGGTGAGTTTGTCTTGCTGCTGTGATCAACCTTTCGGATCCCAGCGTGTACTGAGACTGGCAGATTTCCTGGAATCCATTCGGACCTTCAGCACTGGATTGGGACTACTGAGACATCCAGCCTTGCGGACTGAGCAGTTCCCTGGATTTTCTCGGCCTTTCCAGTGTGGTGCAGCTACTGTTGGACTCCTTGAACACTGTCATGTGAGCAAATCAATAAATTGTATATAGCTATATATTCATCCTGTTACTTCTGCTTTTTAGAGAACCCTGAGTAAAACAGACAGATATACATATGTAACAGAACCTGCTTCATTAGAGTTGAGAGTCTACGAATTTCAAGTCTTTCTTAGGATGACTTTCTTCTAAAACATTTCTGAACAACATCTGCCCAAATAGCAGAAAGGAAATGTAATGGCGTAGCAGAGCACATGTATGAACATAAGACCATGCCTCCAAAGTTCTGATGTGGAAGAGGTAACAGAAGCAAGTCAGTGAAAGAAAACTCATCTGGACTGGTCTCCATATGAACTTATGACCCTAAACCTGAAATGTACTTGACAGTCCTATATCCCTAATCCACTCATTCTAGCAATCCTAATGAAAGCTTAGCTCCTTCATAAACACATTTATTTGGCCAGTTCCATCCATATTCTCAACTGATATATACCCTGATTCCGATTTCACAGTCAATTTCCAATTATCAATTACTTGAAGATCTATTTTTGTGTTATAAGATAAACTGTGCTCTCTTTTCAAACAAAATTTAGGAATTATTTATCACTGCGTATTCTATCTCATCTCCTTTGATCTTTAGTAAACTCATTGTATTCACATTTCAGGCCTGGTTAGTCCACTGAGTATGACCTATTATCAAGGACACCAATGGCCTTTCTATTGCTAAAACAACCAAGTCTCACTTACCTCATTAAGCACCCCACATTGGTGAGACATTTTCATGTAGGATTATCATGCTCCCCCATATCCCTGGCAGCTCCTTTCCATTCTGTGTCCTGTGAACCCTGTTCCACACTTTATGTTTAGGCTTTGCCTTCTTTTTAAAATTTGGTAAAAATTTTATCTAGTATTGATTTTTTAGATGATTGTGTGTTTATGTGCACATATATAAGTGCATTATGTGCATGCATTCCCTTTGGAGTCTAAGAGGCATTTGATCTCCTAGAACCAGAGTTACAGACTCCAAAGAGCCACCACGTGAGAACTGGAAACTGAACCAAGTCCTCTCTAAGAACTGCAAGAGCTCTTAAATCTCTAAGCCATCTCTCCAGCCCCCTCTTCTTATCTTAATTCAATTTACCATTGAGCTACAATCACACACTTTGATATTATTTATTTATTTGTTTATGGGATTTTTTGGTCTTTTTGAGACCTCCCCAGTGCTGGGATTTAAGGCCTGTGTGACCATACCCAGCTTGATTTTATTTTCTTAATCCTAGCACTTGGAAGGTAGAGGCAGGTAGATATCTGTGAGTTCAAGGGCCACCTGGTCTACATAGTGAGCACCAGGCCAGCTTGGACTAAAGGGAGACCCTGTCTCTAACTAACTAACTAACTAACTAAATAAATAAATAAATAAATAAATAAATACAGTCTCAGTATGTAGCTCAAGCTAGCGTTATACTCAAGCTAGCCTTAACCATTCAAGTGCTGGGACTGCAAATATGTTCCACCACATCTGTCATCTACATCACTTTTCCTTTCAAGTTAGAATCATCCCTAATCATCTCATTCAAACATATGCACCAAACATATGTAATGTAATCACTTAATATTTTACTTAATTCCAAAAAGATATATCTAAGTATTTAGACAGTGTTTTCATTTAAATATCTCACACTTAGCACTCCAAATTGAATTTCTAAACCTTGTTTCCAGTATCTACTCTACCCATAGCCTATTTTAATCCCCCAAATGGTATTTGCCTGAATCAAATTGGTCATTCATTTCCCTCTCTTCATATAAAGCACTGTGTTTGAGCAGAACCTATAACCATCCTTCAATCGCAGCAGTTCCTATTTACCTGATGGAATAGAGTAAAATAGTCTATTCTGAGATGACAGGCAAAATTAATGTAACCTTCATTATTGTATAATTTTCCTATTTTGCTGTTATTAACCACCTATTATATCTAACTTATAAATTCAACTTGATGGTGCTCTTTGAACATAATTTCAGATAAAAAGATGAGGACAGAGGGAAAAGCAATGAAGTGCCCATATATATGAACAATAAAATGACAATAGCCCAGTGGGTTTCACTTTTATCCCTAGCACTCTATTATTTTTTCTTTTATTGACTGACCCTGGACTGAGATATCCCTAGCATTCTAGATGCACAGGCAGGGGCAGACCATCTCTATGAGATTGGAGCCATCCTGGTCTATATAGTAAATTCCAGTCTGGCTGGGGCTACACCCAGATCCTGTCACAAAGAATAAATTAAGAGTTATACTACCCTAAGCATGGTAGCCTAGGGTGACAAGGAGGACTCTCAAATAAAGAAAGAAATCTATGGGAAGAGAGAGACATACATAAAGCAGGCAGGCAGGCAGACAGACTGACAGACAGACAGACAGTGACAGGAGATGGCCAGATGGCTGAACAGTTAAAGAGTGCTTGCTATTCCTCAGGTCCTGTAATCACTTCTCAGTATCCACATCAGGACTTTGTGAGCCACCTATTCCTTCAGCTTCAGGGAATCTGGCCTCTGTGGGCACACTTGCTAAAACTCACCAGGGCCCCAGAGGTGGGCATGATGGCACACATAATTAATCCTAGATTTCCAGAGCAGAGGCGGGCAGAGCTCTGTTAGATCAAGGCCTGATCTACATAGTGGGTTCTAGGCCAGCTGTGACTATGTGGAGTCTGTCTCAAAAGCATTAAGGAAAAAACCCCGTCAAAACACACACACACACACACACACACACACACACACACACACAAACTCGCCCCAGATACATCCACACACAAATAAAAATAAATGAAAAGAAGGAAGAAAGGAAGGAAGGGAGGGAGGCAGGCAGGGGTCTGGAGAGATGGCTCATTAAAGAGCACTGGCAGCTGTTGGGACCTGGGTTTGATTGCATAACCCACATGGTCTCTAACAATGTTAATGTTAGATGTTAAAGATGTTAAAGACAGGGGATGTTAACATCCAGGGGAATCTGATGTCCTCTTCTGACCTCCCTGGGCATGACAATACAGGGGTGCAGTTACACACATGTAGGCAGTACACTCATACACAGGAAATAAATCAGAGAAGAGGAGTATTATGAGAATGTAGACACTGCTCAGGCCACAATATCTGCAGCAGCCATCTCCTCTCCCTGTGAGACACTGGGAGTTCCCAGCTAACAGCACCTCACCTGGGAAGGGAGTACACATCAAAGGAGGTACTGGTGCAATTCGGTTACATATGTCCTTGTCCCACCTCTTTCCAGTCTCCTGGCTGCGAGTCAGAGAGCCTGGCTGCCTGCTCTTATGGAGAAACCTCATGGGTCAGAGGACAGCTTTCAAGAGCTGTTTCTCTCTTTCCACCATGTGGATCCAGGGACTCAAACTCAGGTTCCCAGTCTTCACAGCAAGTCCCTTAAGATCTGGGCTAGCTTGCTAACCACATTCTGTGCGTTGTAAACCTGGGCAGCCTCTCTGGCCCTGCCCACCACTGCAACCTGGCACAGCACCTACTTGTCCTGAGGACCTCATCTCCTGCCTCCACATGCTCCTCAGCTTGCTCTCCCCTCTGTGGCCCCGGCCCCACCTGCTCCCCAGCATGCCCAGCCCTCTGTGGCCCCGCCCCCTGCCTCCCCCTCCAAGTGCTCTCTGGGAGAATTTGTAGCCTCAGGACTGCCTGCACCCTGGCCGGTAGCTTCTCCCTCTCAGGCTTCCTACCGCTGAAATGAGGGAGCACTGAAGTTCGCCTCGGATGCAGAGACCCTCTCAGATTCCCAGGAGAGAAATTCGGAATGGCAGCGGCTGCAGCGGAGGATCAGGAGGTCAGTTTATGTTAAAGTACACACCTCTAGGCTGTGGGGACACTGGTTGCTATCAGAGGGCAGAGAGCAGGGCAGACCGGTTGGGATTGTGGACCTGGGATCAAGTACAGGCTGGCTTTGAGAAGCTCCTGTGCTCGCAGATCTGTACTGGAAGCTCTGTGTAGTGGCCCCATTTCCATTTCCACAGCAGCGGCCCCTGTGCGCCCCCGCCCCATGCTCTCCTACTCATCCCAGATCCCCGCCCGTGTCCTGTGCTCCTCCCCTTCCTAACCCTATGGACCTCCCCCACCTCTCCTCCCCGCCCTCTGGAGGGATCCTTTCTGTCCTTTCCAGGCTCCTGGAGCCCATGGCCTCGAGCCTGTAGAACCTGTGCTATCCTGGCTGCCTCCCTTGGTGTTGCCAGGGTCCAGCATCTGGGAGAATACAATGCCCAGATCCTCCTCTAGTTGGGCAGAGCCAGGAACTGCACCTCAACCCCACATCCAGCTCACACTCCCTCGGCATAGGACGAGGTCGGGAGGATCCCCTGGTCAGTTCCCAATCAGGAAGTGCATAAGTGGAGAGGCTCCTCCTTCTTGTGTGCTGATGTAATCCTTTTACCCTAGCACCAGGGCTCCTCCTTGTGAGCAGACCCCCACTGAGGCTTGGGATCCAAAAGCCCTAGTTAGGTAGCTCTATCCTCTTGTGGCCCTGCCCCATGTGCACCTCCCCTGGCCTGCTCCTCTGTGGCCTGGCCCACTTGTGTTGTAGGGAGTAGTTCCCAAACATACTGCAGCTTGGCTATGCACCCCACCTGGTCCACCGCACCCCCCACCTGCTCTCTAATGTCCTAGGTGGAGCCAGGAGAACCAGCAGGGACACAGCCACTGCCTGCCCTGCAGGGTGGCGAGTCTGCAGCTTCTCTGAGAGCACAGGACCCAGTTGGTCATGGATGTGGTGGGGAATGGCTCTGAGGACACCGCTGTTTACAGAGGACCTCTGGACATGGCACAGGCCAAGATGGGGTGGCTCTGTGGGAGTCTGGATCAAGCCTAGCCCTATTCCAGGGGCTCCTCTGCTCCTCTGTCTTCTTGAAGCCCTGTGCACTCTGGTCCGGTATCCACAGCAGTGGAGGAGGTAGGACAGGTAGCCAGAACTCTCTGTCCCTTTGGGCGAGTTCTGAGTATGAAGGAAAAGTGCACTACTGAGTGTCTCTTCTAGGGTCGGCCACTGTTCCTTTCATGGTGGTGTAATTCCTAGTTCCTGGAGATGGGGCGGTGGGGCGAACTGATCCTTGTTCCCACCTGCTGGAGCAGACTTAGCACAGGTGTTTATTCTTTCCCGTCTTCCTCATTGCCCGCTGGTGGTGCTCCATTGTCGGCTGTCAGATGTCTGTGCTTTCCCTTTGACACTGCTTCTCTTGCACATAGGCCCAGGCACAGGTTCGGGTATGAGCAAGGCTAGTACTTTACTCAAAGGTTTTTTGTTCTTGTTGTTTTTTTATAAATGAATGAAGCAGGTGTGTAGGCGCTTCCATCATACAGCTTATGCTGCTGGAAGAAGAGGGGATGTAACCTAAAGTAGTGACTCAACTTTTCTCCAATGCTAGGAAAGGTATTGCACCAACTTTTGAGATGGGGAGAAGGGTCCTAAACTGTGTAATTTTTTTTTCTTCTGTTGATTATACTTTCCCTTTGTTATATCTCCTTGTCCAGATTTGTCTAGCTTATTAAATTCTCCAGTAGATAACTCTTTTTTTGGGGGGGGGGAAGGGTCTCCCTTTAGTCCCAGCTGTCCTGGAGGTTCCTACTCGATATGTAGACCCGGCTGGTCTTGAACTCACAGAGATCACACTGCCTTTGCCAGCCAAGTGCTGGGATTAAAGGCATGTGCCACTGTGCCCTGCTTAAGATGGGTCTTAGCTACTATGTGGGGCCTGGGAATTGAACCTGGATCCTCTAAAATAACAGTCAGTGCTCTTAACTGTTGAGCCATCTCTCAAGCCCCTGTTCACCCATTTGTACCTTTCTTTTTCTCATTTTTCTATTTTCTAAAATGGATTTACAGTTTTTTACTGGTATGTACACTGCACATAGATTCTGATGGTCACTGTGAATTGTTTCTTAATGTAGCTGTACAGGATTTCAGATTTGAGTTTGAACCTTCTGGCCTCAGGCTCCTGGTGGCTGTAACATAAAGTCTCCTTAATGGTACTCTTTTTGTTATTTTTTGGTCCTTTGGAGACAGGGTCTCCCTGTAGTCCCAGGTGTCCTGGAACTCACTCTGTAGACCAGGCTGGCCTTGAACTCACAAAGATCCTCCTGCCTCTCCCTCCCAAGTGCTAGGATTAAAGGCGTGCACCACCATGCCCGGCTAATGGTACTTTTTCATGAGTGGTAGAAAAGACTTTTCAGGAGGGGCCACGATTGTAGGTACAGGAGTCACTGCTGTCCATTTTTACTCTTTAACATACTGTACGTTTTGCCGTATCTCTCACTTTCAAGGAAAATTTTACAAATTATAGAGGTGTAGTTTGGTAACTTCAGGCAGAGTGATGTCACCGTATTTTGTCTTGTCTGCTTCTCTCTGACCTTTAATTGTGCTCACGGTATGGAAAGTAGTAAGTCGTATTTATTACAGCAATATTTTTCATCATAAACTCTTTAGAACATGTGACACTTACTCTGACATGGAGCTTTGTGATGTCTGTGCATTTATTTTTTTTATTTTTATTTTTTAATTTTTATTTTATTTACTTATTTATTTGTATGAATGTATTGTCTGCATGTAGGTTTGTGCACCCATGTCGTGCAATGCTGCGGAGGTCAGAAGAGGGCGTCGGATTCCCCTGGAACTGGAGTTCTCCTGGAATTGGAGTTACAGACGGTTCTCAGCCACCATGTGGGTGCTGGGGATCGAACCCGGGTCCTCTGCAAGAGCAGTCGGCACTCTTACCCGCTAGGCCATCTCTCCCGCCCCTGTGCATTTATTTTTACCATTAATTTTCTACCCATCTGTCATACTAACTTTAGGAATAATGAAAGAGTTTTATATACATCCAAGTCATACTCCTATGTTCTGATATATTGATGTATTTATATCGGCTTAGTGACAGGAATTCTTTTTTAAATTACTATATGTAATCATTAATAGTTATGTTTCTGATAGTTTGCTACTTTTCTAGACTTCATATGACCAAAATATTGACCCAATTACGTCATTATTTTTAAAAAATTCTCCTTGAATCTTTTTTTAGAGAAGTTCTGATTTTAATTAATTAGAAAGTTGTGTATGTCAACTCTCAGCCTAAAATTTAGCAAAAACTTTTGAAATAGGTACAACTTTTCTCAGACTTGTTAGATGTTTCCAGTTAGAAAAAAATTAATGTAGAGTTTAATCATAGAAAGACAGTATTGTAAGAAAGTATAGAGAAAGTCTCACAAAGGCCCACAAGTGCCCTCATTAGGTAAACTGGGTTGTTGTGTAAACCTTGTGACGTGAGTTCAATCCTGGAGCTCACATAAAGGTAGATGGGGCACCCAGACACCACAAATTGTCCTCTGACCTCCATAAGTGCCCTGTGGCATGTGCTCCTCTTCATCACAAAAACACACACATGCACTCACAATCATTTAAATAAACATATAAACTTGTTGATTTTTTCTTGTATAAAAACCACCAATAAGAAGAAAGTCAAGGGTGTTAGGAACTAATAGAATAATAGTATTTCTTATTTTCTCTTTTTTAATTTTTAAAATTATGTATTTATTTACTTTATGTCTTTTTGATCCAGGGTCTTCCTGTAGTCTCAGCTATCCTGGAACTCACTATGTAGAACAGGCTGGCCTTGAATTCAAAGAGATCTGCCTGCCTCTGCCTCCTGAGAGCCAGTATTAAAGGTTCATGCTGCCACCTCTGGTCTTTTCACTGTTTTTTTTTTTAATTAATTAATTTTTTTTTAATTTTTCATGTGACAGGGTCTCTCTATACCCCCAGCTAGTCTGGAACTCCCTGTGTAGACCATAGAGCACTTTGACACTGGGACTCTGACTTTGGTAGAACATAAATACTTCTACTGGGGGACAAGGCCTCCAGGTTTAGTAGTACCAGAGGATTTTGAGATCAGCGTAGAAACACCTAAGGTCAGGAAAATATTCCTTCTGTGTGATAAGGTTCTTCACATGGTCCATGCATTCAGTCTTTAGGGAGCTGCTGTACCCTAGGCCCCAAGGCTGGATGCCCAACACATGTGTCATTCTACAACCATCTTTTCCTCCAAACACCTTTACTTTCTAATAAAATTTTTTATTTTCTTTCTTTAATTTTTTTTTATATAGGGTCTCCCTATAGCCCCAGATGGCCTGAAACTCATTATTCAGGCTGGCCTTGAATGTCCAGAGATAGGCCCGCCTCTACCTACTGAGGGCTGGGATTAAAGGCACGTGCCCCCACAACTGGCAGGAAGAGGTTATTCGCTGCCCTGTAGGTGCTAGGAATCAAACTTGGGTCCTCTGCAAGAGCAGTCAGTGTTCTTAAACACTGAGCCATCTCCAGCTCCCGTATTTTTTTATTTTTGAAATGTTTTGTTGGGGTGAAGGTTAAGACAGAGTCTCCCTCTAGCCCCAGCTTGTCTGGAACTTATTATGTAGACAAGGCTGGCCTCAGTGTCACAAATGTCTCCCTAGTGCTGGCATTAAAGTCATGCACCACCACACCCAGCACTGTTTTTTAAATTAGGTATATATAGAATATAAACATGGAGTCCAGGGACTCCATGTTTATATTCTATATATACATAATGCATGTAAATTCAGGTACACATATTGGCCAAAAGAAGATGTCAGTTCCCTAGATTTGGGGTTATAGTCAGTTGTGAGCTGTGCAACATGGGTGCCTGGAAACAACGTTGTGTCTTCTCCGAGAGCAGTATGTACTGTAAAACACTAAGCCAGCATTCCAGTTCCCAAAATAATAAAATTACTATGTTAAAAGTCATTATTTTTTATGTATGAACTTTTGTATGTAAATACACCCCAAGTGTGCAATGCCTACAGGGGCTGGAGAGATCAACAGATCCCTTCCAACTGGACATACAGACTGTTGTCAGTCATGTGGGTGCTGGGAACAAAACCCAGAAACCCTACAAGAGCAGCTAGTGCTCTTAATTTGATATTCTACCCCAAAACATAATGAATGAATGTGTTCTTGAAAATGAACATATCAGAGTGATGAAAAGCAGCACTCCCATGCATACCCTGTAGATTCGGAAGGAAGGTGTGTGTGTGTGTGTGTGTCTGTCTGTCTGTCTCTATTTACTCGATTTGCTTATGGGGTAGAGTCTGACTAGTCTAAGAGTAGCTGCACTGCAGTGGAGCGGCGGAGAATCCAGGTAGCTGCTAAGTCCACAAGGCTGGATGTCTCAGTAGTTCCAATCTGGCCTGATGGATTCCTGGAGAATGGTTGGACTTTAGTCTAAGCTGGGATCTGATGAGCTGATCACAGCAGCAAAACAAACTCACCAGTGAGAGAGAAGGTGAGAAGAAAAAAGGGGACAAGTTCCCTTCTGCCATGGCCTTTTATGCTGGCTGCCATCAGAAGGTAATGCCCACATTTAGGGTGGGTCATATAGTTTGACATAATCCAATAGGAGGATCTCTTTCTCATTTTTGTTAATCCCAAATCCAGTCAAGTTGACACTCAAGATCAACAGGATTAACCATCACAAGGCCACCCCTTATCAACTTCACACCCAATAGCCTCTTCTTATGTTATTTTTAAATGTCAGATGAAAACAATGGCACGGTCATAATTCCACCAAACATCATATAAGTATCTCATGTGCAATCACAGGTCATTTTGTATCTTAGAGTAGGTGATAAGGACTTTTAGGAATACTTAGTCCTTCAGTATCTGATAATCTAAATATGACAGCACTTAACAGTTATCTCTGTTGCACATTCAAAGGGAATGAGACAAATATCTGCTTAATATATGTGTATATATGCACAAGCATATTCTTAACCAAATAGGACAAAAGTTCCTATCTATCACAATCCATGTTTGTGCACCTGGTCCTGTGTTCTCAGCTGATATTTATGACTACCTTCCTCTACTACCCATTGTGTATTTCCTCCCCCATCAGCAAGCACCTCTGCAGTTCTTGGCTCTTTTCCTGGAGCAGTGACCAATTTCTTCATCCCTGAAGTTTCTGGGGCATTCGTTGTCCTGTATTGTTTGGGTTGTTGCTGTTTCCCATTAACCTTAATTACAGAACATGGTAGCACCAAATAGTGCCCTACAGAATCTCCTGCCTTTCACATGTAAACTTTCTTGGCTCCATTGTGAAGAAAACATCCAAATTCCCCCTTGTAGTCTGGATCAATCAGTTCTCCTAATATGGTTTTTCCATTCTTAGCCTGTTGGTTTAAAGGCAATAGAAGCCCAAAGTGGCCAGGCAGAAGTAGTCTTAGCTTCCAGTTCAATAGAATGTTTGCTGTGTCTCCTGGCAAGTGCACTTCCCCTTTGGAACCAAAATTTCTAGTCCATCAGATCACAAGGTCATTCATACAGGAAGCAAATACTTTCCTAGTGGGTGACTAGTGGAATCCTTCCAACCTCCACCCTGAGATTCCTGGACATGTGAAATTTGGCTATAGGAGAGACTGTACCATATATTACATGCTGATTCAAAGCATATACTGCCTGGTGAGAACCTTGCCCTAGTCGTCCAGGGTATTGTTACATAATTGGTGCTATAACCTTGTCATCAAAAGGCCATTCCATAATTCTGTCAAGCCAGCTGCTCCAGGGTGGTGGGGAACATAGGAAGACTAGTGGATTCTATGCCAATGGGCCCACTGTGGCACTTCTTTGGCTGTGAAGTGAGTTCCCTGGTCAGAAGCGATGCTATGAGGAATACTGTGATGGTGGATGAGGCATTATGTAATGCCTGGCTGGTAGTTTTGACAAAAGAATTATGTGCAAGAAAGGCACATCCATAACAGTATAACTGTCTGTTCCTGTAAGGACAAAGTGCTGTCCCCTCCATGATGGAAGTGGTCCAATGACATCAATCTGCCACCAGGTTGCTGCTTGTCACCCCAGGGAATATGCCATGTCAGGGGCTCAGTGTTGGTCTCTGTGTTTGGCAAAACTGGCACTCAGCAGCAGCTGTAGCCAGATCAATCTTGGTGAATTTTTTTCTGAGCGGTTTCTTTGGAAGTAGAACATTAATCATGAAAACTAAAAAACTCTGTAAATATTGTCAGTGATTTTGCAGAATATTACAGGTGGAAAATAATCTGTCAAATCCCCTATTATGTACTCTGTGTTTGTACTGATCACAGTATAGAGTTAGAAATTTAGGTATTTTCTAAAGTCTTAATTTGTGAACTACCCTGCACTGGCATACAAAGGCACAGAACATTTTCTGTTTTTATTTACATTCTCACATTAAGATAGATGGATATGGTGTCCTTAGGTCCAATTGTAATTGATAAAGACATCAACCATGTAAAATGCCCTAGTAGAGGGTGTCCAGGGCTGGGCTGACAGAAGGGGGTCCTTGTTAAAGGATTTAGAGCTGAGTGAAAGGGGTGGGGTGGCAGTGCGGTGGGACCCCCATAATATGGGTCATAGGAGTGATTGCAACGAGACAGAAGGCAGTGTTTAGGGCAGTGATGGGTAATGAAAATTGAGGAAACTCAAGATTTAGAGGAAGGATGTAATGTGAGTGATGTCAGAGAGGAAAGTAGGAGGAAGGAGGCAGGCTGCTAGTGGGCGGGGCCAAGAAGACTTTGGAATGAGTCCAAGGCCGGCTAGACTACTGGGTTTTATTGTGACTAGGAAAATCACCAGAGTAGAAGTGACCAAATGGAGCTGTGTGGGGCAGAATTTTAGGAGGGCTGCACAGTATCCATCCTACAGGGGACCCCATGTCTCAGGATAGCCCCAGGGACCTCTCATAGCAGTGTAAAGAGGATCAGAGGCATGGGGACAGGTAAATATGTATATCAAGGGGATGGAAAAACTCACTAGAGACACAGAAACCACATGGAAAGCTGTGTTGGGGAACCTGAATAAGGGTGGGCCTTAGAAACTCATGGAGGATCAGAGAGGAGTGGCCAAAATGTGGGATCCAAAGGGGGCTGGCCTAGAAATCTCAGGAGTAGGGGAGTGTAATGGAGTGGATTTGGAGGAGAGGTGGGGAAATGAGCCTTTTCAGAGGAGCTTGCAGCTCAGAACCAGAGGCGGGTATGTTGGGATATACCAGGAATCTAGCCTTATTCTTGATTTGTTTTTCTTTGAATCCCTTCATCAATACTAAGCCAAGGAATATCAGACATCTCTAATTCTGTCAGTAAGCCATCTTTTAATACATACCTCAGCCAACCAATGAAATAATCTTTTAACACCCTTTTTAACCACTTGAACATCCATGTTAAGCCTAGAATCTACACTTAGTTGTCCCATATGGATAAAATTAGTCTGATCCAATTTTATATTACTTCCACCATTATCCCACATGTTTAAAATCCATTCCCACATGTATTCATTAGACTTCTGCAGAATGAATTCCCAAACTCACCAAGTTCAGTGGTGTAGCACACCTCTCCTGGACCATACTTTCTATCTCACATCTAGGGGCCTGCTTAGCCTTGACTCTGGTTATAGGTCTAGAGGCTACAATTGCTGCACACTGGGGGACATCAGCTCCCTTTGAAAGGTGGAATCAATTTCCTTAGGCCAGGGTGGGGGGGCAGGTCTGCAGGGTGTGGGGATGCCTTCTCTGCTGAGGGTGGGGAGATTAAGTCCTCAGATGAAGTAAATCCCTCAGAATCCGAGGGTTCAAAGTCCTCATCCTTATCATGGTTCTCCCACACGTCTCCACCCCATGTTTCAGGTTTCCACCCTTTCCCTAAGTGCCCTCACTTTGACTGCTGACACTCTCCATGGCTGGGAATTAAATTTGCATTGTAAATCAACCAATCATATAATAAGGGCTCCAGCTTGATTTTCTACAGCTTTAGTTCTTTGGCTGCTGGAGTGAAGAGTCTCTTCCAGGGCACATTTGTAAACTTTTAAACTGTTGATGCGAATCTGGAGCTGGTTAATTTTATCACTGAGCTCCTTGTTTTCCTCCATCACTTTATCCAGAGATGGTAGTAGCAACCAGTCAACATCATTGTTTTCCTTATTTTCCAACAATTTGCTAGATTCCTTCCTCCTCACAAGAGGTGAGTTAGGGAACTCAATTGCATCTGTCATAATAATTGCTTCAAATAGTCTGCACCAAGTATTTTCATTCCTCTCCATATCACCAGGAGACCCTTTAGCAGTGTAGGCTTCCTTGACTTGGAGACCTGGCTGCAGAAAGTACCAAGCTCATAGAAGTAATGCATCATTTCAATTCTGTTTCTCTAGAGCCACTCCTACTGCCACAATCTTTATTAGTTTTGGTTTGCTAAAGAAAAAGAATCAGTAAAATGAAGATCTCTATCTATCTATCTGTCTATCTATCTATCTATCTATCTATCTATCTATCTATCAACCTACCTATCTAGATTTATTGTATTTGCTCATTGGTTAGAATCTCAGTAGTCCAAGTATAGCTGTACCACACCAGAGAGGTTGAGAACCCAGGTAGTTGCTCAGGCCTCAAGGCTGGATGTCTCAGTAGTCCCAATCCAGTGCTCAAGGCCTGGTGGATTCCTGGAGAGCTGCCCATGTTCAGTCCAGCAGAGGCTGGAATCTGAGGAGTTGATTACAGCAGCAAGATGAACTCACCAGTGAGAGAGAAGGCAAGCAGCAAAAAAGGGACAAGCTCCCTTCTGCCATGGCCTTTTATGCTGGCTGCCATCAGAAGGTAATGCCCACATTTAGGGTGGGTCATCCAGCTTGAGATAATCCAATATGAAGATGTCTTTCTCATTTTTGTTAATCCCAAATCCAGTCAAGGTGACACCTAGGATTAACAGGATTAATCATCACATCCTCCAAGTTCAAACCCACTGGTAAAAGCTAAATTGAAGAGTTTCACTTCTTATTTATTCAGACAATTCTAAGGGTGCAGGTCCATTGCTGCTGCTTTCCCAGAGGACCCAGGATTGGTTCCTAGCACCAACATGGCAGTTAGCAACTATGCATTAACTTTAGTTCCAAGGATCTGATGCCCTCTTCTGACTTCCACAGGTATTGCACAAAGCAGGTGCACTTACATACATGGAGGCCAAATCCTCAAAATAGTTTTGTAGTTGTGTTCTGTTTATGGGTTTGTAGAGATGGCTCAGCCATTAAGAGTACTGGCTACTCTTGCAGCAGACCTGGCTTTGGTACCCAGAACACACATGGCTGCTGACAACTGTACTTCACTCCAGTTCCCGGGGATTCACCCTCTTCTGAACACAACATTGAATGAAATGAGTGCACTCACCACATGCAGCCAATGCACTCATGCATATAACATACAATATTAAAAATAATCACTGTTCATAAAACTAAGAAATTATACTGAAGGATTTCTAATTACTGGTCAAAACTATGGGTTCTCTGTAACGACAATTTACAAGATTAATATCTAGTTGGAGGCTGATAAAGACCATGAATAGTACCAATATCCCCTTCAGTAAGGGTCAACCCAAATGGGACTCAAAATTTTATATACCCAGTATATAAATGCCTTAGCAAATGCTGCCTTTTCTAGAAGATTATCAAAAGTAAAGAGTGACATAATATAGATTGGCATAGGGATCTCTTTGGTCTCCTTCCAGTCTAACCCTTTGAGAGTGTGTCCTGTATCTGCAATAAAGTATCTCTATTCTCTTCTTTCCTTTTATATAGAATATTCTATTCTTTTATGAAGAATAAAACCTGGATATAGGTTTTTTTACATGCCTGTAATCCTAGCACTCAGAAGGTAGAGACAGGAAGTTCAGAATTTCAAGGACATCCTCTGCTAACATAGAGAGTTTAAAGCCAGTCTGGGCTACCTGAGATCTTAACAAGATCCTAACAAGATAACAAAAACTTTCATGGCTGGGGATGAAGTTAAATAGCTATAGTGCTTTTTCAACATGCATGGAAGTCCTGGTGATACATGATTGCTTAGCTTTTTCAGTTCCTTTATCCTTTGGTAGTGTCTGTCTTTGATAGCAACATGTGTTTCTCTGAGGCAGCAAGAAAATGGATCCTCTTTCCTAATCTAATCTGCTAGTCTGTGTCCTTTGATGCCCAGGAATTGTGACTATTGATATTCAGAATTATTTTAGATAATGCATATACAGTCCTGTCCTTTTTTGATACTGTGCTGTTTTCTCTGGCCTTTTAGATGAAGAGTTTTGGCATTATTTTTCTCCTGTGACATCTAGATGTGCTTATCCTTTAATTTTGTGCCTAGTAATCTTTCCAGTATCTTCCGTAGAGCAGTCTCCATGGTCATAAGTTCTTTTTGTCTATGTCATAAAAATCTTTTACTTCTCTGTCAGTCGTTTCCTGAAGTATAAGACTCAGTGTTGGCAGTTCTGAAAAAAAAATCATTCAAAGTCCTTCTGACTGACTGTAAAAGTTTGCATAACCGTCGTCGTGTGGTTTATAACATCTCCTAACCATTAGAGGATGTACGCTTGTGGCATCAGCCGTGGGTTACTCCTCCAAGGAGAGAGCCGATAGCCAATTAGATTTGGGATATACAGACTTATGGCTGCCACTGCTGCACAGTATTTCCAGGCAGATGAGGTGTAGCTGGTGCTGACGGAGGGGTCTTGCTTGACTCAAGGAGACCTATATTTGCTTTATTGGTTTAGTGGCCTTTGGTAACACTCTCTGGCATTTGAGAGACCATCTGTATGCTTGCAAGTGCAGTCTCCATACTTCTTTCCCATATTTATATCAGGTCTTCAACAGTAGGGTCTTATCACCTCTCTTCCTGCAGATATCCCAGTTTGGAGGCAAGGAGCCTTTACCTTTTGTGGAGGCTTGGATCCCCTGGCCAACATCTCCTTGGTAGAATGATCCATTGTTGATATCAGAGCTCCTGTATTAAAATTTGATGCTTAAGTGCATAGCTTAAGGAGTCTTTAGTATTATATTTTGTTATGAATAGAGAATAATCCTTTTCATTTTTTTTTTTTTTTTTTTTTTTTTTTTTTTAAAGAAGGCATTTTTACCTATTTTACAAGAGAATGCCTCCATAACAGCTGGCTCCAAATCTACAGCTGGAAGAGAGAAGCCTTCATCCTCTCCTCCTTTCTCCTAATTCTATGGGCGGGAAGTTAACGAAAGTCCTCTTGCTATTCAAAATCCTTGTCGGCCCACTCTAGAAAGGTAAGAGCTTCACTAGGGATCTCACATATAAAAAAATCGAATTGTTACAAGTAGGATTCACAGGGGGGTTTGATGTCTGCTGCAGTCTGAGGCCTTTCTGCCCTTCAAGTGCCCAGAGAAAAAGTCAATCCTCTGCATGGGACTTTCTGGTACTTTCCTACTCACTGCAAAGCTATGGCAATTTTCTTTCCAGCCATTAAGTTGGTGATACCGCCCTGTTGGAAACACACAAATCCTTCCAATAGTTAGTTTTAAGATTTGGATTGCAAGGTATTTTTGACAAATAAGTTTTCATGGGGCTGGAGTGATGGCACACCTACGCCGGAGTTGAAGAGCGCCGACCGCTCTTGCAGAGGACCCGTTCGATTCCCAGCACCCACATGGCTGGCCGAGAGCCTTCTGAAGCTCCAATTCCAGGGAGAACTCCAGTTCCAGCGGTGAGTCCGGACGCCCTCGTCTGACCTCCGCGGCATTTGCACGTCACGGGCTCGCAGGCCACTTGCATACATAGAAGCAATACATTCATACACATACGCGAAAAAAATAAAATAAAAAAAAGTTTTTTTTTTTTTTTTTTTTTTTTTTTTTTTTTTTTTTTTTTTTGTTTTTATTTTTGACCCATGCCGTCTCAAGAAGCACCTACATGATTATTATATATATACCTATAGCGGTAGAGTCAAGCACACCTCTCATCAAATTCATCCCAGTTGTTTTGGTTAACTGTATGTGATTAAGCTTTGATAAACAAACCACTCTGAATTTCTAAGATCTAAATCATCCTATTAGGTGAAAGAGATTGTAGCCAGTCATACTATAATGACCCAGGAAACAATTACTTAGAGAACGGTGCTTATACCAATCCCAAAGTATTGTATATACAGTTTTAATAAAGCTCCTGTGGACAACCGCCCACTTTAAATATCACCAATAACTCAGATGCATTACCATATTTATAATCAGCCTGATAAACACCAATGTTTGTTTAATATATAAACATCGATATATACTATTTCACTAAGATCCTTAAAACACCATTTCCCTGTAGACAGAGTTCTGGGAAAACTGGATACTTGTTGATTTCACGTCAATTAAATATGCCCTAATCAAATATACACCCGTGTCCCCTGTCCTCCAGAGCTCTCTCCACCACCCTTCCCGCAAGGTCACCATGTGTAGCGCTCGGTAAGTTTTCGATGCAGCTGCCTTTCTGTTGTTCTTTTTGAATATGCGATCCTCTCACAAGCAAGACATTTTAGTATCTGGGTTATTTGGTTATCTAGTAGAGTAGCATCTCACATATAGACGATACCATTTGTCGTTGTTTATTTTCTGGAGCTAGTGTTACTTCAATTAACATGATATTCAGTCATCATCCTATTTACCTGGTCAAATTTTTATTTTAAAGTTCGAGTAAGATGTTGAAACTCCCTTATTCATTGGGAAGGTAGAAGGATTTACAAGAATAGAGGAAAGGTCTTTATTCATTATCTTTCATAGTCCTCAAATATCGCAAGAATCTAAAATTTCATTCCATATGATCGCTGATTCTAAGAAGTATGATTTGTAGCCATAATTCCAGTTTTGCTCACTATCTTAGCACACATACAAAATTTCATACTGAGCAGGAGTCTTTCTATAGAAATTTGAAGCTTAAGGTCTGTATCATATTTCACTGTCATGAAGACTTCACAGTGTGGACAATAACGACATGGAACCTGTCTGTGATATATTGTGTGTGCAGAACTCACTCGAAGATCATTATAACATTGGTTGACTATTTTGAAAATTTGAGGCTTAGGTATAATGGACGGTTGGAAAATGGACTGGAGAATGTATGAAAGGGAAGTGAATTTTTTAGATGTAAGTGATTAATAGTAGAGTGACGAGCAGAATAGTTGTTTCAGACCTGACATGTTGTTTCTTTATCTGCATAGAAACAAGTGAGCCTGGAAAATGACAGAACATCTGAGTTCCATTTAGAAAGATGCCTAGGTACTATACTAGGTTACAGGAAAAAGACCCTTAATGAATGGTTACTCTGAATTTGTTTTGCTATATGTTCAGGGTGAAGTAGTTAGTGACTATTTTGTCTTATGCGAGGTGAGCGAACTTTAATTTAACTTGAGAAATCTTTGTATTCAACATTCATTGGGGAGCTTTTTTTTGATGTTTGTGAGTTTAATTTTTGTTATATATGAATAGACCATCTTCGTAGGTCGTGACATAGGATGCCGTCACGGGATCTTGTCGAGTGCATAGTGAGTGTCAGAGATGAGTGCTGTGATGCGAGTTGCAATAAGACTGGCGCAGTGGGCATAGTGGATACGCGTTCTCTACTTGGGATCGACTCGGAATCCTTCTTGCGGATCGACCCTGGTCCTAGCTATGAGCTGTCCACTCTTAATCATGCTAGCCGATCTCGCTCCAGCTCCGGAGCATTATTGAAGGTTTTTATGTAGGAAAGATGTCTGTAAGATTCATCTGACTCTCCCTCTAAAACCCATTTTATCTGAGTGTGTCAGAGAAGATTTTGATGTAGTTTTAAGGCAATTATGTTTATGAGATTTGAAAGCATATATTGTTATAGCAATGCCTTCATTAATGTAAATTGTTCCATGAATAACTTGCTGTCATGAGTTAATTCTTCACTGTAGATGTGAATTCTATTGGAGGATATGAATGCATATTTCATGTGATGTATTTTTGATTCATGTATTTGAGGCTAGGGTTAGTGGAGTAGGGCAGGGTTAGGTGGGTTTGGTATTAGCCCACTCTGCTTCCCTCGCTACATGGCAGCGCTGGACAGTGCGCACGTCCAAGTTTCCAGTCTCAGGTGCTGAGATAGTAGATGACAAGGGAGTTTCATTAGGATGTCACTGGCCAGTGCCAGTCTAAGACTAAGGGAAACCCAGCCCAGTGAGAAACACTCACCGTGGGGTACAATTTATTATTTTTTAAGTTTGTTATGTAATTAGATGGTGTATTGTCTGTATGTACACATAAAGATGAAGACTCGAAAGCCGCTAGGTCCTTGCACGATGAATAGCTTAGGTCAAACTCTTGAACTCACTTGAGCACCATCCTCTGACTCTACTCCCTGTATTCATTTTTGAGTCATCAGCTGGAATCGAGCCTGGAGGATATATGAGGTAGTACTAAATGAAATTGCTAGCATAAAATGAAAACTGAAGCATGCACAGTATTATCAATAGGCCTTAAGGACAGAAACAATTAGGCAGTGTTTCTAAGCATGGGTGGCACCAACCTGCCGTGAAAAGAAGGTACATGTCAAGCATACACAGTACGCAAAGATAGAAAGTTGTGATAAAATTTTAAAAAGCGAAGACAGGCATGGTTGTGAGTGTTATTTTTCAATTTTCCCTGCCCAGTCTGCTCGTGGCACTAATGAATTACGTGGTCATAGTATTAATTCGAAATTGTGGTGTTGCTATCTGTGACTCCATGAAAAATCTCAGATCTGTTTAAAGATGTTTGTACCTATGTGTGTGGAGTGACTACGGAAATGTCCCATGTCTTCGCATTGATGAGACGAGCAGTCTACAGGCGCTCACTTGATGTATTTGTCGGGGAACAATCAATTTAACAGCCATGCTTCTTTTTGCACAGGTCATCTATTAGCCACTAATAAGAAGTGTTATACTATTATGATACTTACATTCACAAAACTGTAGTAGAGTTTTCAAACAGCAGTTGACACATACAAAAGTCCTAGAGCACCCTAAGAACAAGAAAAGGTCATCTAGATTGGAGAAGAATATAATGGAAATTCAGCTTTAAATCTATTAAATACAGAAACTCCAATACCAAAATATGATTGTGAAAGCAAAGACATGTTTCTCTAGAAAATCAAACCAAGAGCTGGAAGATCCTTAGCAAAAAGCCAGAGAGAATCAGCGAAACATTCATATAGGAATTGAGATGGGTGACAAGAGGGGGGCATTAGAACAGATAGCAAGGGGAAGTACCAGAGGATAGCCTAAGAAAACTGTTATATCAAATAGATGGAAAAGATGGATTGGAGGAAAATGTATTCTCTAGACAAAACCAAGACGCGGTGTCCCCAAATTAAATCAAAAGGTTATAAGTACGAGATATTGTTATAAAAGAAAATGTGATTTGAATGAGTGAAGTAACAAACCACGGGTCCAAGACGAATGTGCCTCAGCTAATGGTCAGAGTTCAAGTGCTGACTGCTTGAGATAATTAAGAACTAGCACCAATTCTCCTTAAATTTATTCCTGTGAGAATTGGAAAAGGTAGGGAAATTATTTTCAGACTCATGTTTGTGGAGCGACCACACAACAGCACACGACACACACCATGTATTGAGCTGCCAGTTCGGAACACACATCAACACGCAAGCACCCAGCCTGTGTTATCCCAGCACGTATGGGAGGTTGGGAGAGAGCTCTGTTGTGTTTGGAAGCCAGCGTGATGGTGCAGAAGGGCTTCTAAGGGTTCTTTTGATTTGTTTTTTTTTTGGTTTTTATTTGTTGTGTTATGTTTTGTGGGGATTGTCTGAGACAGGGTCCCCTGTAGTCCCAGCTTGGAATGGAACTCACTTTGTCTAGACCAGGCTGGCCATGTGACTCAAGCTGAAACATTGGATCGCTTCAGTCAGTATAAATGTGTATACTACGGGGAAGAGCTCTGATTATCATCTCCGTTAGCGTGATCTGAGCTGTGTGTATAGAGTTGTGGTCTCGCAAGTGCCTTGCAATTTGCTGGGGTTTACGTTGAGTTGTATCCTTCACATTAAAAGGTTGAGGTTTTTGATTTTTCGACACCATGGAATAGTGCTGAAAAGTAAGGCAAAGAGATTGAATGCTGATTTGTTAATTCCCCTTCCCCTTCTCTTGCACAAGTAGGAGAAAAAAAGATACACATTTAAATTGGTATAATGTATTCTCAGGCATGTGAAGGAAATTATTCCCTTACTTGTTGCAAATATATTCTGTGTGATCATTTAAAATGCTTTGATAAGAAGCCTTAAAATGGGGGCAAAGAAAGCCAAGGCATTCCTAGCACTCAGGATGCAGAGAGTGCAGGTTGGATGTCTCTGTAGCTTTCATGTCCAGCTCTGGTTCTTATCCAGAGTGAGCCCTAGACCGGTGGGTACTTTAAAGTGGAGAACCTGTCTATAAAAAATATCATAAAACCACATTTAATTTGATTAATTATAAGAGTTAAAAAATAAAAATAAATTGCGGAAAGTAAAATAGGCAAATTCAGATGGCTAACAGAAACTTCATTGACTGTTGCTTTCTACGTCTGTCTCTTGAACACTGCAGGTAATGAAGGTAACTTCTCTTCATATTTAAGGATTGGTGCTAGGGACTTCCAGCAAGAGCCGGAGAGAGGTCATACCTTCGTTTTTTGTGCTGATTACTTCACTTAGTCTTAAATGCTTCTACGGTCCATATCCATTTACCTGCAATTTAGTCATCGCGGATCTATATCTTTTGACCCTGCATCAGAGATGGCCATTGTGTAATTGTTACCTCATCTGTGCATGTATCTCAGAACTACCTCAGTTTTGAAGGACAGCTTGAGTTGTTTCCAGTTCTTCCCGTATTTGAAAGAGCTGCAAATAAACTGAATGAGTTGTGCATTTAGTTCTCTGTATGTGATGGATCCTTTTGGGTATGATCAACCTGAGGCATGCAAGGAGACAAAGGGGCAAGCCTGGTATATAGCTGAGCCTTTCTCACCTAGGGAGGCAATCCAGGGGTACACGAGCCTTGGGAATCCTGGCCCTGGGGGAGGATTGGGGGGGGAAGATCTGGGGGTGTGGACAGGTGGGTTTTTGTGAGTAAATTGACCGAGGTGGCGTGAATGGGCTCAGCGCCATGTCTGCGCGGCTGGGATGCGGGGGACATCGGTTGCACTGCCAGCCCAGGTGGTGTGCCCTTCCAGAGCCCACAGACCAGATCTGGAGACCTCAGGGTGCAGCGTTTTGAGGCCTGGGTGGTTTTTTTCGAGGTGGCTTAGGGTTTGTGTGGATGGTCCATTGCGGATGAGCATCTTTGCTGGTTGAGTAAAGGGTGTTGGTCTGTGTAGTGTTAAGATAGAGTTGGGATTTTTGGAGCATAAAGTGTCCACACCTGTACATCAATTGCTGGAGAGATGGCTCAGTGGTTAAGAGCACCAACTGCTCTTGCAGAGCACCCAGGTTCGATACCCAGCACCCACATGGTGGCTAAGAAACATCTTTGACTCCAGTTCCAGGAGAATGCGATGCCCTCTTCTGACATCCGCAGCATTGCACGACACGGGTGCACCAACCTACATGCAGTCAGTACAGTCATACACATAAAAAATAATAAAAAAAGAAAAGAAAAATGAAGCCCATGCTCTTCCCCGTGGACACCTGCAGACCACAGGACCCACCTGAGATAAAAGGTGACATTAAGGTCGCCATTGTCTGTTTTTAGCAAGCTCCAGAAGTAAATTCTCAGGGGTCCATTCTCCCTTGTCATTTTCTCATTGTTGCTGGTCAGGTAGATTGTTTTCCTTGTTCTAAACAACTTAAGGGAGCATCCAACTCCGCTGGCGGTGTGTATGAAAACAGCCGAGGGAATGGGACTGTCAGATGAGCAGTCTTTGGATTTGCTTTGCTAAGGGCTGAGCAGAGACACAGCTCAAAGCATGGGACTCAGGCAGATCCCAGAAAGGCACCTGCTTGAGGGAGCCAGCGCCAGGCAGCCAGTGCACCTGGAAGCTAGCACTGCAGGGCACACAGCACTGAGCTGCAGGTCCGCTACCTGGGCAGCTGCTCTTGAGCAGGTCCAGCGAACTGGCGAATTCCACTCCCACCCTCCACACACCCCCAGATCACACAGGCCTCCCGCAGCCCGCACTGGGTACCTGTGTCCTGTCTTGATGTGCAGTTGAAAACTGGATGAAGCAAGCCAGGGCCAGGCTCAGGGTCAGAAACAGCATACTCATCCCAGCAGACCTCCCTTGCTTCCCTTTGATTTCTGCAGGGAGCCTGGATGCAGGGCTGCTTTTATGGGGTGGTGAGGTCACTTGCTGGAACTCACTATGTAGACCAGGGGGCCCTAATCTCACAGAGATTTGCTGCCTCTGCTTCCAAATGCTGGGATAAAAGACGTGTACCTGCACACCTAGCTAAGAAGAACTGGTTTTTAAAGTATTTTCTGAGGCAGGGTCTTACTGTGTAGCCTAAGTTGAACTAACATGCCTGAGGATATATTTGAACAAACAATTATAGCGCTGAAACTCTGCTCTTAGGAAGACATGCATGCAAATGTGATACTGAAAACTGTCCATCCTGTTGGAACTGTGATGCTTCAGTTGGACACATGCTGTGTGATTGTCCAATCAGGAAAATATGTCAGTTTCTCTGATATTTGTGAGTTCTGGATGGTGAAGATATTCAAATCCTTTATTCCACCCTGTTTGAAGTATAAGGCACATTGACCTAGGTGGTCATTTTGTTTCACAAAATGGCAGAGTGGCCTCTTCCTGCTATAGCCAGTCCCACAAGCCGTCCTTCTGCCTCTAGCTCTCCCTGAGTGTCTGGGAAGATGAGGCCCTCTTGTCCCAGAGAACTGGCCAAACACATTGTGTTTTGTTATCGATCCACATGGGAGGGAGGTGTTTCTAAATCTGTGTTTATGGATTTTTCTTGGAAACACTGTACTATGACTTGGAATCAAAAGTCAGTATCTGAAGAAAACTTGGATGCAATGAAAATTAACATCCCCATGACTTGAGAACTGAGTGACACAGTGCTTCAAATGGATCCAGGTTGAGGCTGTTCTCTAAGTTCTGCAAGCAGCAGACCGTGCTCACCCTGCAATGCTTCTGCTTTCTGCAGTAAGATTGCTGCACTGGAATTCCATGTGTCCAGCGAGGATCTTCCCACCACATCCAGTCACAGGGAGGTCACATTGAGATCCCTTGACCAGCAAAAGCTCCAGAGCTGGCAGTATGTGATTATGCTGGGTCACTGCCACCTTGGGACACAGAAAGCCTGCCCCAGAAATCACCCACATCCTCCTTTGCCTTCTTTGTGAAACCTGACATTTAGTAGGTGTTTATTTTTTTAAGATGATGCCAGGCTGGGACAATGGTGCTTAGTTTCTTTTGTTTCAGAGCACATACAGGTAGAACAGGTTAGATTATGGATGGCAAGTGCCAGTTGCAAAAACCATTGTGTTCAGGTTAGGGTTAGGGATAGGGTTAGGGTTAGGGTTAGGGTTAGGGTTTGGTTTAGGATTATGTTTAGGATTAAGGTTAAGTTTAGGATTAGTGTTAGGGCTAGGTTTAGGGCTAGGGTAGATCTGGGTCTGGGGTTAGGTGTTAGGGGTTAGGATTAGGTTTAGATGTTTAAGGAAGGGATTAGGTTTAGGGTTAGAGGGTTAGAGGCCATCTTTTCCTGTGTTGACTAAAATTACCTGCCTGTCCTTTGCACCTGTCCCTGCCTCATAGGTGAGAAAGACTTGTGATACAACTTGTCTGAAATCTTCATGATACAGAGCATGATGCAGGGGTTTTGGGAGTGTGCCATGAGAGATGCCATCATATTTCCTATATAAGGGAGGTGCTGTATACAATAAATGGATTCCTCATTGCCATCAGATATTATTTGAGATATGGTTTAGGTGTAAGCAAATTGTAGATCCATCGGACTTACAATTGAGTTTCAGCTAACTCAGTTGCTTAAGGGGGATCACCCCCTAAGCCAGAGGTGAAGCTTTAAGGATAATCATTCCTTAACTTGTATGAGGCTATGTAGCAAGGGTCTTGAGCAAAGAGTGAGCAACTTTGAGACCAGGTTTAGCTGACAGTTTGAGGTCTGTGAAGTCACCAGCTTCACAGCCCGTGCACTGCAGAATAAACTATTTCACAGTTGTTGTCTGTTGCTGAAAGGTCACCAGCCTTTCAGAACAGCTAACACGTTTGTTGACAGTCTTAATTAGCAACTGGTGGGCATCCAGCACCCCCATGTCACCAGCAGCGCTGGACAACTGGCGCGTCCATAAGCGGTGACACCCCCCACATCAAAGGAACGGTAAAAATGCCTCAGTCCACCATGGCATATGCAGACTTTGCCATAAAGACTCCAGGAGCACAGGCTATGTTTTGGTGAACCTAAGGGCTGAAATACACAGAGAAACCACAAGGAGAAGAATCCAGAATTGACCTATCAGCTCACCTGTCTACTCAGCAGCATTCCCCTGCTAGAAAGCTTGATGGTGCTGTTCACAAAATTAGAAAATCTCTCCCTTTACTTTCAGAGCAGAGAGAGGGGATCTTCTCATACCTGCTCTGATAATACCCTTAAATGTTTGTAGGACAAGTAAAAAATACTATCTTCACATTTGGTCTAAAATTGAAGCACCATTCTATATCACAGGAATACCATTCATAGCTGTACACCCAGAAGAAAATGGGTCAACTGATGCTATTGCCAAAGTATTTCTTAACCCAGTTTAGCTAAAAAATGAACTCACTAGCCATTGTAGCACACATCATTAAGCCCAGAAGTGAGAAATAAAGGCAAATGGGTCATGAGTTCAAAGTCAACTTGGGCTATATAGCAAGACCCTATCTCAAAAAGCCATCAAAACATAATGATCTCTTGGACATGATTTTCAAGGTTTAAAACCTTTCTGCTCCTCTGTGTTTACTAGTCAAGGTTTCATTTTTCACTTGAACAATATGATGGGGAGCAAGCCAGTAAGAAGCATTCCTCCATGGCCTTCAGCTCCTGTCTCCAGCTTCCTGCCCTGAGTTCCTACCTTGGACTCCCTCATTGATGGCCTGTGACCTGTAAGATGTGTGCTGAATAAATCCTTTCCTCCCCAAGTTGGTATTGACAGTGTTTTGTCACAGCAATTGGAGAGAAATTAGAACAGAAATTGGTACCAGAGAGTGGGCTATTGCTGTAACAGGCCTGAACTTGGTGTTTCTGGGAGGCTTGTGGAAGGATTTGGAAATTTGGACTGGAAAACCCATTGATTCCTTAAGAGTTGTTTGCTGTCGAACTTGGAACAGTTATGCTGAAAGACTTGTAGATGATGGAGGCCTGGCTTGTGAAGCTTAAGAGGGAAGCAGAGACCATCAGGGACATTTGTATGATATTTTAAAATAGAAAATCTGTGAGTTCTGGCCAGCTTTAGTTGAAGAGTCATCTGAAGTAACAAGTGACCAGAACCTGAAGTGAAACCTGTTTTACTGGGACAGTTGATGCTCGTTAGCTGGGGCTGAAAAATCAGCTGTATGTAACAAGACCCCAGCATCACTATGGTGAAATCTTCTGGGAAGAATTTCCTCAGGGTCAGCACACAGAAGCTGTGCTTTAGGGGTGACGTGAGCATCCATCTCAAGCAAGAAGCAGGATTTGGTAATGTGTAAGAGTCTTCTATATGGTTTTGATATTGAAATGTGAAGGTGTCACAGAAAGCAGCTGAGGCTTGGTACTGTGAGATGTCAGGAAAGGCCAGGGCTGAAAATGTGGCCTCAGTTGAAGTGAATGAAGACTCCAGCATTGCAGGGCTCATAAAGAGAAGCTGAGGCTTTGCACCAGGAGAGGTCAGAGGTGCCCATTGGTGAAGGTACAGCCTCAGTTTCAGTGGGACACCAGATTTTTGGAGATGCCAGGTCCATGGGATAACAACCAAGAGAAGTAATGGGCCTGTGAGACAAGCTGTGTGTTCTGTGAATGGATCAGGGAAATGGAGCTGGCAAAGCCCTCTGGAGCCCAGAAGATGGTGAGTGAATTCCAGATGTTCAGCCTTGAGCTGGACTTAGGATTTGCTTAGGTCTGCCCGATTCTTCCCTTTGAAATAAGACAGTAATTGTTTTGGATTTTATGGAATCCACAGTTAAGAGACTTATTTTTGGTCTTTTTGAGACAGGGTCTCCCTTTAATCCCAGCTGGCCTGGAGCTTGCTATGTAGACCAGGCTGGCCTTGAACTTACTGAGAGCCACCTGCCTCTGGATGGCTGGTATTAAAGTTGTGCACCATGAGACCTGGCAACATTTAGACAAGAGTGTGAACCTTTAAGTATTTGGATTTTTTTCACAAGAAAACAAAAAAACAGTACAAAGTGACAATGATGAAACAGAGAAAAAAAGGGGAGGAATTTCCATTTCTTTTCTGGTAAAATAATCAATCTGCAGGGCTTGGTATGTAATTCTTCTCTTTTTTTCTTTTTTCCTTTTCTTTTTTTCTTACTCTTTCAGGCCTACCAGAAGTATAAGTATTTGCTACCTGGTCCAGGAAACCTTGAGTTCTCAGCTGAGGAAGTGTGTGGTTAATTTGGATGGTCTCATCCTTAAACTGCCTACTCAATTTCTAGCTCCTGTTTAGCTATGTTACCCTCTGAAAAAGTGTCACCCCAATCCCCAGAAGGGAATCAGGATGCTGACCATTCTGGAAAGGGATGCTGGGTGTGGCCACCGGGGTATCTCCCATTCAGAGGGTCTATCTAAAAGATCACCAAAAGCATTACTGTAAAGTGGAAAAAGTCCTTGACTCGTGCCTGTGAATGCAACATGAAGGCAGGAGTAGTTAGGTACATGATCTAGGCTGGGACCAGGAGAAATAAGAACAGGGTGAATTCAAATATTCAATGTAAAAGCCCATTAGAATTTCTTGACAGGGCTTTCAAAGCATCCATTTATTAGGTTTCTCTTTCTGTTCATTTGGCCATTTTGTCTGGACTCAGGAACTGCTTTCCAGGCATTTTGATAATCAGGGTATGAGTTTCCATGTACATAGCTGCAAGAAAGGAAGAGCATTTTGTTTTTGTATTTTTGAGACAGGGTCTCTCTGTAGTCCCCGCTGTCCAAGACTTCCCTGCACAGGAAGCACAGTGAGTCATAATTGCAGAACATTTTTTTTGAGATGGGGTCTCCCTATACCCCAGCTGGGCTGGAATTCTCTCTGTAGACCAGGCTGAGCTTGAACTCACAGAGATCTGCCTGCCTCCTGAGTACTAGGATGAANGGCTGAGAAGCATATTAAAAAGTCTTCAATGTCAGGGCTAGAGAGATCCTATTGGCTAAGAGCACCGACTGTCTTGCAGAGGATCCCGGTTCAATCCACAGCAAAAGTCCCGAAAGCATCCGCATGGCAGGTAACAACTTCCTTTAACTCCAATTCCAGAGAACTCCATTTCCCAGGGAATCTGATACCCTCTTCGACCTCTGCAGCATGGCATTATATGGTTGCCACAAACCTACATGCAGACAGTACAATTTCCATACACGTACAAAAATATATAAAATTTAAAAAAATAAAAAATAATTAAAGTATTCAGTTTCATCAATAATAATTAAAGAAATGGAATTAAACTACTTTAAGATACCATCTCAGTAGTAAGACTGGCTAGGATCAAGCAAACAATGATACCAAGTGCGTGGAGAACGGTTGTGGGGCAAGGGGAACACTCATCCAGTGCTGTTGGGATGTAAACTTGTACAGCCACTATGACGATCAGTGTGGAGAAAAACAGGGAAGATCAAAATGAGCTTTACCACCTGAAACCCAGTCATGACACTCCTGGGTATATAACCCCCAAGATTCGTCTTTACTACAGAGATACATGCACAGTTTAATGTTATTGTAGCTCTGTTCACAAGTAGCAAAAAGCTGGAACCACGCCAATGGCCCCCCAACTGACAAGTAGATAGAAAATATGGATATCTAAACAATGAGTTCTATGCAGCAGTAAAAAAAAGTCAACATTATGAACTTTGCAGGTAAATGGATGGAACTAGAAGCAAACAAACGACGAATGGTATCCCTCATCTGTGGATGCTAGCGCCAATAACCTAATTGTAATTATTTCTTTTTGGGAGTGATGCATATTGGAAAGAACACCAGCAACACCAACGACAGAAAAGACTGCATCAAAGAAATGACCGAAATGGTGAATCTGGTGGAGTGGGGGGTTGGAAGGGGGACACAGGTCTAGATTTAATTTGTAACATAATCTTGTACAAAAAATATATAAAACAATAAATTAAAAAAAAATAAATTTAAGGTCAAAATTCATACCCTGAGGTAAAATTAATGCTTTATTATTAGTTACAAAAAGTTTTCTAAACATTAATTTGTTTATAAAAATAAGGACTTTTAAGTATTATTAAAAAGTAACTGTTAGTAAGGCATATCTTCCTTGAAGAGAAACCAGAGTATATAAAAAAAAAATTTTTTTTTGAGACAGGGTTACCCTGGAGACCAGCTGTCCTGGAACTCACTCTGTGGACCAGTCTGGCCTTTGAAAACTCAGAGGTTCGCCAGCCTATGCTTTCTGGAGTGCATGGGAAACTAAAGGCGTGTGCGACCATGCCTGGCTATTTTTTATTTTTTGTGTGTGTAAGTGCACCTGCGTTTGCAGTGTCCATGGGATGTGGTTCAGAAGAGGGTGTCAAAGCCTCTGGAACTGGAGTTTACAGATGTTTATTAGCCACCACATGGGTACAGGAATTGACCCCTGATCTTCTGCAAGTGCAGCCAGTTCTCTTAACTGGTGAGCCATTTTCCAGCCCTTTTTTCTTCTCTTCTTTTCTTTTCTTTTCTCTTCTTTTCTTTTCTTTTCTTTTTTTTTTAATTATGAAGGCAGTCCTAAGATGAGAGACTATAGCACTAACTGCCCACATCAGAAACTTAGAGACATCTGGAATTCATAACTTAGTGATGCACCTGAAGACCTTGGAGAACCAAGAACCAGCAACATCTAAAAAGAATAGATAGGCTGGGGGGGGGCTGGAAAGATAGATCAGCTGTTAAGAGCACTGGCTGCTGTTCCAGAGGACTTGAGTTTAGTTCCCAATAGCCACATGGTAAGTACACCATCCCTAATTTCCAGTACCGAGGAGAATCTGATGGCCCTCCTTCTGGCTCCATGGCACTGGCTGCAATGTACAGGGTACAACTTATATAACATGCAGGCAAAGCACGCATACACATAAAAATGAAAGGACAGGGTTTTGGTTTTCCAACACCCACATGTAGGCCTCACAAACCATCTGTAAAGTGGGGAACGTTCAGATTTCCAGTGGAATCTGGTTCCCTCTTCTGGGCTCTATGGGCACCAGGAATGCATGCATGTGATATACTTATATAAGTACAGACAACACACATATAAACACATAAAATAGAAATTAAAAAATAAAATATTGGGGTTGGAGAGATGTTTCAGTGGTTGGTTAAGAGCAGTGGTTGTTTTTGCAGAGGCCCCGGGTTTGATGCCCAGCACCCCATGGTGGCTAAAAATGGTCGGCAGTGCAGGGCGTGGTGATGCACAAGTTTAATCCCAGCAACTGGGGAGGCAGAGGCAGTGGAGCTCTGTGAGTTCAAGAACATAGTTAAAGCCTGGTCTGCATATTGAATTATAGACCAGCTGGGGCTACAAAGGGAGACCTTGTCTCAAATATGCCAAAAAAAAAAAAATTCCATTAAAGTAGAAAATGTAAAGAGATGTATGAATTTCTAGATATATAAAACTTACCAAAGTTAAACCAAGATAAAATAAATAATCTAAATAAACCTATAACAATCAAAGAAATGGAACCAGCAATTAAACCTCTTCCAGCTATGGGCTGGGCAGATGGATTAGTGGTGCAGAGCACTGGCTACTCTTGCAGAGGACCTGGCTCAGTTCCCAACACCCAAGTGGTGACTAGTAACTGTCTTTAACTGCATTTCCAGGGGATTCAACACCCTCTTCTGGCCTCTGTGGGCATTGCATGACATGGATGCACTTACGTACATGCAGGCAAAACAGACACACACACAAAGTTCTTCCAACTAAATAGATCCCAGAACCAGATAGATGCAGTAGAGAATTCTATCAGAACTTCAAGGAAGAAGTGATACTAATACTCCTGAAAGTATTCTGTAAACTAGAACAGGAAGGAGCACTTCCTTCTAGTTTTCATTTTAGCTGACATGTACTTATGCCTATGGGATTCGGTGTTGTGATTTAACCCATGTGCAGGGCACAATGCACATAAGAGCAATGGTGCTCTGGTTTCTTTTCCTTCAGGGATGATCACATGTTGTTGGGAAGCCGAGTTGCTTTGTCCCCCAAGGTACATTTTTTGTCTTTTTGAGACAAGAGTCCAGCTGGCCTAGAATTCCTAACCATCCTGTTGCAGGCTTCTTTCTGAGCATGGGTTGACAGGCCTATCCTCAGGACCAGCTTTCTTATGGTTACCTTACTGTGTTATAAAACACTGAATTCCTCTCCCCAAACAAACTTTAAAAGTTGCTGTAGCCAGGCCTGGTGGCACACGCCTTTAATCCTAGCACTCGGGAGGCAGAGGCAGGTGGATCTTTGTGAGTTCAAGGCCAGCCGGTCCCTACGTAGATAGTTCCAGGACAGCTGGGCTACAGGGAGACCCGGTCGTGAAAAGACCAAAAAAAAAAAAAAGTTGCTCTCATAGCATGATGGAAGTAACCTGTGGAAGAGTCAGCTGCACTTTGTATGGATTTGTATTGAAGGCTTTGTGGTGTGAGACACTTTGCAATGACTGCAAATTCGGCCTCCAATAATGTAGGATGTCCCCTAAGCAATATTGAGCTGTTCAAGTTTTTAAACTGAAAGTCAAAATGAAGTACATTTAACTAAAATGACATTCAATGTCCCGAAGTGGCCAATTTCCCATTTTTTTCGCTCCTTTACGTATTATTTCTTTTTTATTGTTTGTTTGTTTTGTATGCCTGTACTGATCTGCCTGTAGGTCATGCACCTCTGTTCGACGCAATGCCCCGCGTCAGCCGAGGGTGTCGGATCCCTGGAACGAGGGAGTTCTACTGAATGGAGTTAAGACGGATGTCTCAGCTGCCATGTGGTGCTGGGGATCAAACCCCGGGTCCTCTGCAAGAATGTCATCACCTTAACTGTTGAGCCATCCCTCTAGCCCCATTTTTTAATAGAAGTCCATAGAATGCAGTTAGGCCCTTCACACTGTACAATGAAGACATAGGACCTCATCACTGCAGAAAGATCTGCAGGGCAGCATTATTTCAAAATGTATTTTATTTTAAATTAAATTCTATATTTTTTGAGATGGGGTCTCACTATAGCTCAGGGTGATGTCAAATTCCTGGGCTCAAGGAGTCCTTCAACCTCAGTCTCCTGAATGCCTGGGACTCCAGATAGTAACCCAGTAAACCTATAACTGTCTTAGTAATCACAATTCAATCTTTGGCTCTTAAAAATTAGATGATTAAGTTTTCCATAACCTGCCCAATGGTGACACCACCATTTCCTCAGCAGAGCTGCACTTCCTCATGCCTGCTACCCTTGGAATGCCAGCTTTGCCTTGTGAGGCAAGTGAGTGCAGATTGGGTTTTCCCTTTGAAGTTAAAGAGTCTCAAAAAGAAAAGGTGAGGTTTGTATAAGTAAGATTGCTTCAAGAGGAAACCAACAAAAAAGAAGAAGAGATGGTTTCTTTTCAGGTCTTCTTACATCTAAGCCTGTCCTGGTATCCTGTCTGGAGCAAAGCAAAGAGCCCTGGAATGTGGAGGAAGGAGTGAAAGTACTCAAAGAACCAGCATTTGAACTGCATTCTTCATGTTTGGCTGTCCTGAAGATTTCAACTAATAGAAGGAATAACACAGCTCTTACTGAAGAGAAAGTCTTCAAATATGAAGAATGTGCCAAGGAGTTTACTGAGATGTCATATCTTAGAAGACATACTGGAATTCATAGTGGAGAGAAAACTTACAAATATCAGGATTGTGACAAGTCCTTTTTTCCAAACTCAGGACTTAGAAGGTGTAAGAGTATTCACACTGGAGAAAATTCTTACAAATGTGAAAGCTGTGAAAAGTGTCCATATATAACAAAATTTGAAGTCTTAGAGTACATCAGAGAACTCATTCATAATGGAGAAAAACCTTACAATGTGAAAACCATGAAAAGTGTTTATTAAAAACGTTCATACCTTAAAGTACATGAAAAGATTCATACTGGAGAAAAAACCTTACAAATAACGAAAACTGTGAAAAGTGTTCTACCCAATGTTCAAATCTTAGAGCACATCATAGATTCATCACACTGGAGAAAAACCTTACAATATGAAAGCTGGAGGATCTCCTGAGGCCAGTGTGAAGAAAGAGCAGAAAAAGCAGTTATGGACTTGTGCCTCACAAGGCCTGATTGTTTATCTTTTTAATTCCAGCTGGTCCTTTGGCTTGATTGCTTTTTTTTTGGGGCTGTGGAAGGGTCTGAGTTATCCTCCCAGCTTGTATTAAAGTTGGGGTTGTGTGACTCTTGAGATCTGAATCTCCTGAGACCAGGAGAGTACCAGGGCACGGGCTGAAGAGGCAACCCCCCCCACGAACTGGGTATTATGAAGGCATCTGAAGGAGGCAAGCAAGAAAAGCAAGCCTTCACACATGAAGAGGCATTTGGGATTCACAGTGGATACAGGCAAGGAGAAGCCCATATGCCAGGATCACGAGGAAGAGACAACACGGTAAAGGGGCAGGATAATCCCACGCCAACCTAACCCACCAGATGGAAGATTTCTACAGTGGGATCCTCCTAGGGATGGCCCAGGACATCGATATCAGAAACACAATTGGGGACATAATAAGAACTACAAGATTAGAAAGAACAAATCAAGAACTAAGAAAAGAGAATAAAGAACTGAAGAAGGATGTAGAGAGAGAGAATGACAAGCTCCAGAAGGAAACAGAAACACTGAAAATATCCCATGCTGAAAAAGATAAGGAACCAACCAGTGGAGCAAAGAGCTCTAAACAAGACGAGATTGAGAAGCGTCCACAAAGAAGTAAAAATACGAAAGAAATCAGAAGAGGAAAATGAAAAGGAAATCAAACACTCATTCCATCAAGGGAAGGATGGAAAAAGCCTCAGAACAGAATGGAGGAAGCAGAACAAATAAATATCAGACCTGGAAGAGAACACAAACAACTAAAACGCTCAAGGACAGATATGAAAAATTTTAAAAATACGTAAAAGTGGAACAACAGGAGCTGTGGGACACTATAAAAAGAACAAACCTCCACATCATAGGAAAAGAAGAAGGAGAAGAATCCCAAGAAGAATGGTAGTGATCAGATATGCAACAGAATAATAGATGAAAACTAACCCAAACTAAAAAAAGACAAACCATACCAAAATACCAATATAAGCACATAGAATTCCAAACGACAAGATCAGAAAAGAATTCTCCACACCACAGATAGTTTAAAATTGTTAGAAACACACCCAAAACAAGAAAATCCTTAAAGCCACAAGAGTAAAACAAGTGACCTATAAGGGGAAACCTATGAGAATTACAACTGACTTTCCAACGCAAACTATGAAAGCAAGAAGAACCTGGAGCAAAGCATTCCCAGTGGTAAGGGACAATAGATGCCAACCCAGGTTTTTACTAACCCAGCAAAAATGTCAATTGGACTTGAAGGAGAGAGAAAAAACTGCCATGTGAATAAAACAACTTGAAAAATACATGTCCGGAAAAACAACTCTTCAGAGAATACTTGAAGCATTCAAAGAACAAAGAAGAAAGGAGCAACCAACCCCGGCACCTAGAAAGAGAAATCGATAAAAGAATAACTGCAGAAATAGAACCGAACCCAAACCGAACCCAACCGCAAAGTGCTATGAGGCAAAGAAACAACACAAACCTATCAGTCATATCCACTTTTTGTTGTAGTATAATGGGCTAAATTCCCAATTAAAACATGTAGACTGGGAGATTGGGATTTAGGAAACAGAATCCATCGATGTGATCTCTACAAGAAACACATCATAACTTCAAGGACAAGCACCAGCTTAAGGTTAAGGGATGGAAGAAAGTATTAAGCAAATGGTACCAAAAAGAAGCGGGTGTAGCTATTCTAATAACAGAAAAATAGAACTCCAGTAAAAGAATCCAGAAGAGACAAAGAAGGGCATTTGTTACTGTTTAGCAAAAGGAACATTCACCAAGAGATTTCCACAGGTGAGGAATATATATGCCCCAAATTTTGGTGCAACCAAACTTTATAGAGACAATTCTCTGGGACCACAAGTCCCAGACTAACCCCAGTACACTCCTAGTAGGAGATTTCCATACCCCACTGAGTCCTTGGGAGGGTTCAACAGGACAAAGAATAAACAGAGATACAATCTGACTGAAGGGATAATGATACACGCAAATGGACAGCATAGACTCTATCTACCGAATATTCCCATCCGAATACCCAGAGAATTCCACTTTCTACTCAGCACCCCACGGAAACATTCTCAAAATCGACCACCAATCCTGGGACATACAGAAAGAAATACAAAAAGGTTGCAATAATTTCATGCATTCTATCAACCACAGTGCAAAAAAGCTCAATAATCAACACCAGAACAAGCCCTTCCTGCCTGCCAGAACACATGGAGACTAAACCAACACACTCTTGAAATATTAATGGGTCAAGGAAGAGATAAAGAAAAATAAAGCGGTCTTAGAAACGGAATGACAATGACAATACAACACAACAAAACATATGGGAAACTTTAAAAGCAGTCTACGGGGAGTTTGTAGCCCTGGGTGCCTATATTTCAAAAACAGAAAGAGCAACAAGTGAATGATCTAACAATGCAGCTTAAAGCACTTGAGAGTCAACAACAGATGAAACCTCAATGCAATAGACAGGAAGATAACAAAAATCAGACAGAAACCAATGAAATAGAAAACAAGAAAAGAATACACAAAAATCATGAATACAAAATTGGTTCTTTGAAAGAATAAACAAGAAATGACAGACCTCTAGCCCATTAACAAAAGAAAGAGAACACTCCAAATCAATACAATCTGTGAATGAAAAGGAAATAGCACAACAGACATGAAAAGATCCAGAAAAATCATATGCGAATATTACAAGAACCTATTTCTAACCAAGTTTGAAAACCTAGAAGAAATGGATGAATTATCTGAAATCCTAGGAATCATCAAGCTTGGCCAAGAAGAGATCAGCAGTGTAAACAGACTCATAACTATGAAGAAATAGAGGATGTATAAGAAGCCTCCCAACGAAAAAAAAGCCCAGGCCCAACGGTTTCACGGCACAATTCCTATAAATAAAAAACATTCAAACAAACCTACAACCATTATTACCGGAAAACTGTTTAGAAGAATAAAATCAGAGGGAATTCTCCCAAATTCCTTCTAGAAGCCAGCAAGCACTCTATTGGACCAAAACCAGGCAAAGATACAAATAAAAAGGAGAATTATAGACCCTTCTCCTCAATGAACACAGATGCCAAATTCCTAAACAGGATACTGGCAATCGCATACAGACCCACATCAAGAAGAGCATCCATCATGACCAAGTTTTATTCATACAGGGATGCAGGGATGGTTCAAACATATGCAAGATCAATAAACAGCATCAAACACATAAATGGAATCAAGACAAAAACCACACCAACATCTCAATTGTGCTGAAAAAGCCTTTGACAAACAATCCAGCATCCTTTCATGCTTAAAGTCCTAGAAGGAATTGGATTGGAGGGATCAGTCCTCAATTTAATCAAAGGCCATATACAGGAAACCCACAGCCAATATCAATATCCTAAATGGGGAAAAAAAAAAAAAAAAAAAAAAAAAAAAAATGTAGGAACTCAGCAAGGCTTGCCCCTGTCACCAACTCCCTCTTCAATATAGAGCTTTGAAACACTTGCTAAGCAATAAGGCAAGAAAAGGAAATTAAAGTAGTAGTAATTGGAAAGAGGAAGTCAAGCTAGCCCTATTTGCCTGATGATATGAATTGTTTACTCGTACCGGATGCTAAGAAATCCACAGAAAAACTCCTAGAAATGATTGACAGCTTCTGCAAAGTTGCAGGATACAAATTAACCTAAAAAAGTCAATGGCTTTTATTTTTACACCAATAACAAGCACTGGAGAAAGAATTCAAAGAGATTTTCCACCAGAAAGCCTCAAAAACAATAAAATACTAGGAACAAACCTAACCAAAAGACACCACAGATCTCTACAACTCTACGAACAAAAATTTTAAACCCCTTAAGAAAGAAAGTGAAGAAGACATCAAAGATGGAAAAACCTCCCATGCTCATGATTGGGAAATTAACATTGTAAAAATGTCCATTTTAAAACCGAAACTCTTGTAATAGATTTAAGGCAAGTCCAATCAAAATCCCCAAGAGTGTCTTAACAGGCTTGAAAAAAAAAAAAAAAAAAAAAAAAAAAAAAAAAAAAAAAAGACCCGAATAGCCAAAACAAACTGAGTGGAAAAGAGCTGCACGGGGGGGGGTCTCCTATAAACAAGACTTCAAAACTATACTACAGGGCTATAGCCAGAAAAACAGCCCTGGTACGTGCACAAAAACAGACCTGTTGACCAATGGAACAAAAACGAAGAACCAAATCTGAGCACCTACAATTTTCAGCCACCTCATGTTTGGACAAGGGGGCCAAGAACCACAATGGAGAAAAGAGAGCACCTTCGCAGTGGTGTTGGCAAAACTGGATCAACCACTTGTAGAAGAAATGAATTAACTCCTATCTCTCGCCCTGCACAAAATTGAACTCCAAATAGAGAAAGATTTTTAAAAAAAAAATAAATTTATGTGAAAAAAAATGTGAAAGCTGTGAAAAGTGTTTTACTGAACTTATAAGACTTAGAGTACATCAGAGACTTCATACTGGAGAACAACTTTACAAATGTGAAAACTGTGAAAACTGTTTTACCAAAATTTCAAATCTTAGAAGACATCATAGAATTCATACTGGAGAAAAACCTTTCAAATGTGAAAACTGAAAAGATTTTAAGAGAATTTTCAAAGCTTAAACTACATCATAGAATTAATACTGGAGAAAACTGGACAAAATGTTGTGAAGTGTGTGACAAGTCTTTTACTCAAAACTCATTACTTAGAAGTGTGTTGCTTGTTCTTGATGAATTAATGTACAGCTTCTTTTCCTGCTGATTATAAGCTTTATTGCACACTGTAAGCAATATAATTTGTTCAATATTTTTAAATTGGTCAAAGGTTTGTGTTGTGTCAAGAATGTGGTCAATTTATAAAAAACAATTTTTTTATAAAAAATGTTGCATGGGTTGGTGAGTAGATGGTGTATTCTTTGTTGCTTGGATAGAGTATCATGTAGATGTCTTCTAGGTCCATTTCATGTAACATGTCATTTAATTCAGATGTCATTCTGGTTATTCTTTGTCCGGTGACCTGTCCAATGAAAGACAGGTAGGGAATTACTTCCACCTCTATTACTAAAAATTATATGAATTGGAGGTCGAGGCAGCTGGGACACAGGAAGGACTCCCCTTTAAAAAGGAGATGACGGCGGGGGCATGGGTGGCGCATGCCTTTAATCCTAGCACTTTGGAGGCAGAGGCAGGCCGTATCTTTGTGATTAAGCGAGCCTGGTCTACAGCGTGAATTCCAGAACAGCTGGAGGCTTAGGAGAACCTGTCTGAAAAGACAAAAAAAACAAAAAAAAAAAGGAGATGACGATGTTGAAATCTCTTCAGTTTGATTTTCTCCCTTTCCCTTCTTCCTCCCCCCGCCTTTCCGTCTTTGCTACAAACATAACTTTTAGTTTTTTAAAATATGTTTAAATTTTATTTATTTCTAACGTGTAAATGAATGTACTGTCTGCATGGTAGGTTTTGTGGGGGGGGGGGGGGGGGGGGGGGCACCCGTTGTTGTGTCATGCGCGGAGGTCAGAAGAGTGATGTCAGATTCCCCTGGAATTGGAGTTTATCCATAGAACTGGTGTTAAAGATGGCTCTCAGCTGCCATGTGAGTTGCGGGGATCGAACCCTGGTCCTCTGCAAGAGCTGTCAGTGCTCTTAACCACTAGGCCATCTCTCCAGCCCGAACATAACTATTTTAAACACCTGGACAAGTGCCCATGCAACTTTCGTTCTTGCTATAAGTGGTTAAAGATGTGGCACGGAATGCGGGCATTTGACTGGGAATGGGAGGGAACATCACCCTCATCTCAGACACAAGCTGCAGCTTACTCTCTGCCAGATTTCTCAATTTTACCTGTGCCCAGACTTGTCACACCAACTCCGGTGTCATCTGTGTGAGCATATAACGGACCGAAGGATATTGAGCCTCACAAAGGGCGAATCTCCCTGGTGGTCAGTGGCAGAGTACTCGGTCTCAGCTTCCAAGATCACGATGCACTATAGAGATGTTATGCTTCTTGAATGTTGGACTTTGTACATTGTCTTTTGACTCTCTTCCTGAGCTCAGCACAGCCTCAGTCCCAGACAAGGGACAGTTAAACAATGTTTAAAAATAATTCAGCAAAAAGAAGCCGCATGAACCCAATTAAAATCATACAGAGATCAACAGGTAAAGCTCATTTTGTCCCCCTAAAAGCCCCACAAGTAATATTGTAAACATTACACTGGGTGAGATCATAGGTTAGTTACGAATAATAAAAGTGTCCTTCCAACTTAATAAAAATAAGACTCAGTCCCTTAAGCAGAAAGCTACATCTGATAAAATTAGTAAGATAAAGTTTAGCTACAATTATACAGAATTAAAGTGTAACGCTTAGTTAGAGACACATGGCGGGGATTTCTCCTTTAAGATAAACACTGTGTAATTAATAAAGAGCTAAAAGGCCCTTTCAGGCTTTTGGCTTAAATCACAACCTGGAGATAACAAACAACCTTGAGAAAGCTCTAGCCCCAGAAAGGATGAAGAAAACAAAAACCCAATTGGAACTTCAAAAGAAACAAAACTGTTAAAAATGGCTTGTGATTCTAACTAAGATTGCTGTTTTATTGCTTATCTAGACAGTGTGAGCAGTAAAAACGTTCATTGATGTACAAATTTATCTAAAAGCTGGCCCTTGCAGGACCAGGTGTGAGCTGCTAAGGCAATAAGCCTTTTGTTCCCCAGGAAATGCAAATTCCCTGCCGGTCAACCAGTCCCATCGCAGACACTTTCCCCTCCTCCTGCCTGTTTCGCCAGCCGCTTTGCTTGCTGTTTTGCCTGCCTGTATAAAAACGTGACTTGATCTCAGTAAAGGGCACTGATCCAGAAACTCTCTCTGGTGATCAGAATGTCATTTATTTTCGCCTAATCTTGCCCTCCTGTACAGACCTGATTTCCTGTAAGGTGAAAAGGAAATTCCAACTGGTTGTGGTGAAAAAAAAAAAAAAATCCGACGGACTGGGTGTTAAGCCTGCGGCAACAAGAGCTTCCTTGTGGCATTTGCTTTGAGGTCCTAGAGTTTCCAATCATTTTTGTTTGGAGGCTTTACAGCCCTTTCCCAGCTCCTAGACCTGCCTCTTAGGGCCTCTCATCTACTTCTTGTCACCTCTGTGACCAGCATGGTATCTGCTGCCCTTCCCAGAACTTGCTCTTCAATTTGCTGATATTCTTTTTTTTTTCTTCTTGGGACAGGGTCTCTCTAGCCCCAGGTGGCTTGGAACTCTCTAAGTAGGCCAGGCTGAACTTGAACTCATGGAGATCTGTCTGCTTCGCTTTGGTTATGTGTGCCACCATGCCCCACACAGTTTGCTGATATTCTTAACTCCTCAACAAGAAAATATGGCTTTTGAGTTACTTAAATTCTACTCTTTGTCTACCCACTCATATTTATCTACATGTCTTATAGATCAAGGAGTACCATCAACAGAAATTCAGTTGGTTATGAGATACAAGGTTTAAAAAAATCACCTGTGATGGCTAATCTTGAATAATAAATGTACTCAGAGGGCAAGGTCCTACTTGTTGAAGGTTGTTAAATTTGTGAAAAATCTAAAATCCTAGCACTCAGGAGGCAGGAGCAGGTGGATCATTGTGAGATGTCACGGCCAGCCTGGCCTACGAGAAGCAAGTTCCAGGACCGCTGGGTTTTTCAAGAGAGACCCTGTCTTGAAGAGACCAAAAGAAAGGTCACCCAGGAAAATGGTTCCCCAGGATCAGCACATATACCAGTACAGCCTTGAAGTAGAGATGGGGGGATGGAGGGTGGGCAGGCTCCATCCTGAGGTGGCAGAAGGACCTGGTATGGCTGTGCGGGCATGAAAGATGCAAGGGCAAGGGGGACAGGGTGGTTTGTTGCAAGGTTCCAGAAAAGCACTGAGGCCAGGCAATGTGTTCAGGACCAAATTCCCTCTTGAGAGTCTGAGAGGACATTGCAGAAAGCTGTGATGGTCAAGTCTATGCTGGAATGGAGGCCCCTTGATGTTGGGGATGTCAGGATTTTGGGCCAGCTATGGAGGAAAGCTGAGGACATGGAGTGGGGCAGCCTAAGGGAGAGTCCATGTGCACCACAAGGACAGAACTAGGAGGGCAGGATGGCCCCAGTTCATTGAGGCCCAGATGGTTTCATCACGATGGACAGATCCAACAGTTAACTACAGGTGACATTGTACTGACCTGCTGGTTTTCCATCTTGCTTTGTTTGTGGTCTTTGCTTGTTATCCCCCCCCATTCTTCTGTGTTAGAGTGGGGATGCATACTTGCTGCATTCCCATTCCAATTGGAAGTATGTAACCTTTAATTTAAAGAGGCCAAGAGAGCTGGGTGAGGTGGTGCATGCCTTTAATCCCAGCACTCAGGAGGCAGAGGCAGGTGAATCTCTGTGAGCACAAAACGAGCCTGGTCTACAGAGTACGTTCCACGTCAGCCTGGGCTACAGGGAGAGCCTGTCTCAAAGCACACACACAAAAAAATATTAATAGAGGCTAACAGGCAAGAGCTTGCCTGATTCTCAGAAAAGACTTCATTTTGAAAAATTCTGTGAATGAGAATACAACACACACACACAAAAAAAACTTATGGGATACCTTAAAAGCAGTCCTAAGAGGGAAGTTTATAGCCCTGGGTGCCTACATTAGAAAAACGAGAAAGAGCACAAGATGAATGATCCAACACTACAGGCTAAAAGCACGTGAGAGGCAACAACAGATGAACCCGAAATGCAACAGATAGGAGAAATAACAAAAATCAGAGCAGAAATCAATGAACTAGAAGCAAAGAAAACAATACAAAATCAATGATCCAAAATTTGGTTCTATTGAAAGAATAAACAAATTAGACCGACCTCTAACCAGTTACCAAAAGAAAGAAGGAAAAACTTTCAAATCAAATACAAGCCATGATGAAAAGGGAAATGTAACAACGTGACAGGAAAAAAAAGAGCCAGAAAATTATATGGGAATATTACAAGAACCTATATTCTAGCAGTTTGAAAACCTAGAAGAAATGAATAATATCTAGAAAATCCTGGAATCACCAAAGCTCGGCCAGGAAGAGATCAGCAGCTTAATAGGACCCATAACAGATTATAAAGAGAGGATGTAGTAAGAAGCCGTCCAACTAAAAAAGCCAGGCCCAGACGGTTTCACATCACAGCAGAAAATTCCTATAAAACATTTCAAAGAACCTACAACAGTTATTAAACTTGAAACTGTTTAGACGTATACAATCAGAGGAATGCTCCCAAATTCCTTCTATGAGCCGAGCATCACTATTACCAAAACCAGGGCAAAGATCTACGAAAAAGGAGAATTATAGACCCATCTCCCTCAAGAACACAGATGCCAAAATCCTAAACAGAATACTGGCAATCACATACAGACCACATCAAAGAAAGAGCAGCATCATGACCAAGTTTGATTCATACCAGAGATGCAGGGATGGTTCAACAACATATGAAAATCATAAAACACATCAACACCATAAATGGAATCAAAGACCAAAACCCCATCTCATCATCTCAATTGATGCTGAAAAGCCATTGAAAAAATCCAGCATCCCTTCTTGCTGCTTAAAGTCCTAGAAAGGAATTGGATTGGAGGGATCATTCATCAATGTAATCAAAGCCTATAAAGGAAACACACAGCCAATATCAATCCTAATGGAGAAATGACAGAAACAGTTCCCGTAAAGGTAGGAACTCGGCAAGGCTGCCCCCTGTCACACGCATCTTCAATATAAGTGCTTGAAACACTTGCAAGGCAATAAGGCAAGAAAAGGATATTAAAGGAGTACTAATTGGAAAGAGGAAGTCAAACAATCCCTATTTGCTGAGGATATGATCGTTTACTTACTGGGGATCCTAAAAATTCCATCAGAAATCTCCTAGAAACGATAACAGCTTCAGCCAAGTGGCAGGATACAAAATTAACTTAAAAAATCATGCCTTTCTTTACACCAACAACAAGCACTGGAGAAGGAATATAAGAAAAGACCTTCTCACTCACATAGCCTCAAAAACAATAAAATACCAAGAACAAACTTAAAAACCAAAGACACAAAAGACCTCTACAACAATTTTAAAACCTGTAAAGAAAAGAAATTGAAGAGACATCAGAAATGGAAACCTCCCATGTTCATGGATGGGAAAATTAACATTGGAAAAAATGTCCATTTTTCCAAAACTCTTGTATAGAATTGAATGCATCCTAATCAAAAATCCCCAAGAGTTTTCTTCACAGACTTGGAAAAAAAAAAAAAAAAAAAAAAAAAAAAAAAAAAAAAAAAAAAAAAAACAACAACCCTGAGTGAAAAGAGCTAACACAGGGGGAATCTCTATACAAGACTTCAAACTATACTACAAGGGCTATAGTCCTAAAACAGCCTGGTAACTGGCACAAAAACAGACCTGTTTGACCATGGAACAAAACCGAAGATCCAATCTGAGCACATACAATTTCAGCCATCTCATATTGACAAGGGGGCCAAGAAGCCACAATGGAGAAAAGACAGCATCTTCAGCAAGTAGGTGTTGGCAAGACGGGATCACCACTTGTAGAAGATGAAATTAAAACCCCTACCGCTCGCCCTGTACAAAAGTCAACTCCAGATGGATTAAAGGACCTCAATGGGAAACCCCCAAACTCTGAAGGCCATAAAAGAAAAAAAGTTGGCAGTAGCCTACAAGAAACATAGGCATAGGAAAAGACTTCCTAAAATCAGACAGCACTGCACAGGAAATAAGGCCAACAATGACAAATGGGACTTCATCAACTCAAAAGCTTCTGTACATCAAAGATAAACAATCAAGGAAGGGAAAGAATCCCACAGAGTGGGAGAAAAACCTTCACTACAGAGATACATCTGACAAGCCATTGATTTCAGAATATATAAACTAATACTCAAAAAAACAAGAAAAAGCAAAACAAATTGACCCACGCATAGATGCGCAAAGACTGAACAGAGTCTTCAAAAGTGAGGAATTAGTGATGTCTGAGAAAACACCTCAAGAACTGTTCAACATAACTAATCATGAAGGAAATGCAAATGAAAAACCATTTTAAGAAATAATCTTACTCCAATAAGACTGGCTAGGATCAAGAAAACAAATGATACCAAGTGCTGGAGGGTTGGGGGAAAGGGAACACTCATCCACTGCTGGTTGGGAATGTAAAACTCGTACAGCACTATGGAAAGCAGTGTGGAGAACCCTTGGAAGACTTGTAATGAAATTGCCACCCGACCGCAGCCATACCACTCCTGGCATGTACCCTCAAGACTTACGCCACAACAACATACAGGCCACGGCCATGTTTTTGCAGCCTCTTCACCATAGCAAAGGAGCTGAGCCAACTCAAATTCCCTCAAACTGAGCGAATGGGATAGAGAAGAATGCGGTATCATTACACAATGGAGTTCTATGCAGCGTAAAGAAAGATATCATGAACGAGATTTGTAGTAAAATGGACTGGATGTAGAGGCCGCTTGCAGAGTGAAGTACACAGTCCCAGAAAAACAAATGACGAATGGTATCCCTCATCTGTGGATGCTAGGCAAATTACCCGTTTGTAAGGTAATTTCTTGTGTGGGGGCCCCCCTGAGCTTTTGTACAAAGCAGTTCGGCGTAATGCTATTGGAAACAAAAAACAACAAAACAACAACAACAACAACAACAGAAAGGACTGCAATCAAAGAAATGACTGAAACAGTGAAAAAAAAAAGAGGAGAGAAGAGGAGGGCATGTATCGCAGAATACATAAGCTGGGTTGGGGGGTAAAGGAAAGGGTAATATGGTTTTAAATGAAAACTGAAAATGATGTATGAAATACATAAAACATCAATAAAAGTATATTAAAAAAAAGAAAAATTCTGTAATTGTGAAGACGTTAGGGACTTTTAGAGATGGAGACCAAGACGGAATGTTTTTGCTTGTGCACAAGTATATGTAGATGTGCTCACTTGTTTGTGCACATTCAGAGGTCCCAGATGTTAGATGTCTTCCTCTATTGATTTCCACCTTATTTTAATTTTTTATGTGTTAAAAAAAAAATGTGCGCATGTGGTGTGTGTATGTGTGTATGAGCACCCTCACCTACCAATGCCCTACCTACAAACCAACACTCTCACCTACTTACACCCTACTTATAAACCAACACCCTCACCTACCAACACCCTACCTACAAATCAACACCCTCACCAACAACAACACCCTTCTTATAAACCAACACCCTACCTATAAACTAACACCCTCACCTACCAAAATCAACACCCTCACCTATCAACATCCTACCTACAAACCAACACCCTCAACTACCCACACCCTACCTACAAACAAAACCCTCACCTATCAACACCCTACATACAAACACACCTGCTCAGCTACCAACATCTTTCCATACCAAATACCTCATTACCAATAACTTACCTACCCATACCCTAACTTACTAACACCCTACTTACAAATGCACACCCTCACCTACCAACATCCTCACTTACCAAATTCTTCACCTATGAAAACCATATGTCCCAACACCATACCTCCCAGCACCCTCAGCTACCAACACCCTATGTCCCAATACTCTCACTCACCAAAACCCTACATCCCAACACCATCACCTACCAAAACCCTACCTACCAACACCCTACCTCCCAACACCCTCACCTACCAACACCCTACCTTGCAATGCCATCACCTCTCAACACCCTATCTCCCTACACACTCAACCCCCAGCTCCTTCATTTCCCAACACTCCCTCCTCCCAACACCATCACCTACCAACACCCTACCTACCAACACTCTCACCTACCAACACCCTATCTACCAACATCCTCACCTACCAAAACCCTACATCCCAATACCCAACCTCCCAACACCCTCACCTCCCAACTACCTCACCTCCTAATATTCTACCTACCAACACTCTACTTCCCAACACCCTCACCAACCAACACTAATCTACCAACACCCTTCCTCCCAACACCCTTACATACCAACATGCTACCTCCCAACACCCACACCTATCAACACTCTACCTCCCAACAACCTACATCCCAATACTCTCACCTACCAACACCCTACCTTGCAACACTCCCACCTCTCAGCACCCTCTCTCCCAACACACTCACCAACTAACACCCGCACTTCCCAAAAACTCCCCTCCCAACATCCTCACCTCCTAATGCCCTACTACCCAACACCCTCTTCTCTCAACACCCTCACCTCTCAACACCCTCACCTCTCAACACCCTACCACTCAACAACCTAACCCCCAAACCCTCACTTATCAGCACCCTATCTCCCATCACCCTACCTACAGTCTCACCTCCCAACACTCTACCTCCTAACACCCTACCTCCCAATTTCTTCACCTAACAACACCCTGCCTTGCAACACTCTCACCTCTCAGCACCCTATTTCCAACACCTCATCTCCAACATCTTCACCTCCCAATACCCTACCTCCCAACACCCTCACCTCTCAACACCCTACCTCCAAATACCCTCACCTCTCAACACCATACCTCTCAACACCCTCAACACCCTATTATAAACAGTCACACCTACCAACACTCTACCTCAGTACACTCTAACCTACCAAAACTCTCCCAACACCCTGCCTTCAAACACCCTCACCTATGAACACCCTCACCTACCAAAACCCTACCTACTAACTCTTTATCTACCAACACTCTACCAACACACTCACAAACACTCTCACCTACCAACACCCTACCTACCAACACCCTACCTCTCAACACTATATCTACCAATACTCTACCTACCAACACTGTACCTATCAACACCCACACCTACCAACTCTGTAACTCCCAACAACCTCATCTACCAACATCCTCACCCACCAACACCATACCTACCAACACCCTCACCTACTAACACCCTATTACCAACACTTGACCTACCAACACCCTCAATGCCCAACACCCTCACCTCTCAACACCCTACCTCCAAATACCCTCACCTCTCAACACCCTACCTCACAACAGCCACACCCTGCAACACCCTTGACTACCCACATCTTACCTCCTAACACCCTTACCTACCATCACTCTACCTCCCAATAACCTACCACCCAACACCCTCACCTATGAACACTCTACCTCCCAATACCCTCACCTCCCAACACCCTCACTTCCCAACACCCTACATTCCAACACCCTACCTCTCAAAACCCTACCTCCCAATGCCATCACCTACCAACACCCTACCTCCCAACACCACCTAACACCCTATCTCCCAACACCCTCATCTCCCAATGCCCATACCTCCCTGAACCCTCACCTCCAAATATCCTCACCTCCTAACACCCTCACCTCCCAACACACTCATCTCCCAACACCCTACCTCCCAAGACACTCACCTCCCAGTACCCTCACCTACCAACATTCTACCTAAAAACACTCTAACCTCCCAACACCCTCACCTCCCAACACTCTCACCTACCAAAATTCTCATTTACCAACACTCTCACCTTCCAATACCCTACCTACCAACATGCCACCTACCAACACTATACATACCAACACTCTACCTACCAACACCCTCATATACCAACACAGTCACCTGCCTTCCTCCTAACCTACCCATATGCTTATATGCTATCCCTCTCAGCTGCCCACACACTTATCTACCAACACATTCAGTGCCACACCATCACCTGTCCACACTCTCACCTGTCCACATTCTCACCTGTCCAGACTCTCACCTGTCCATGCCCACACCCTCCCCTGTCCACATCCTCACCTACCAAAAGCATGCAGGTCATTCCTTTCAAGCCAATATGCACTTGCCTATTTGGTATCTTCAGGGCACGTGTGCAAAGACAGATTACAAGATGAATGGTTTTCTCAACAAAATGTCAGATATTGAAAAAAAAAAGAAAATATTTACATATGCCCAAGTTTATATTTCAGCAAATTTTCATGCACAACACAAACATAAAGTGCATAATTGACTACCTGTTTCAGAGACTTTGATGATGCTTTTGACCAGAAGACGCTTTTCCTCTATATACTTCCTGAAATTCCAGTAGCCTTCAGTGCTCAGCTCCGGTCCTCTGGCTTATGGTAGACAAAATGCCAAAGGATTACTTAGAGCTGGATGCAAATTTGACTCCAGAGAAAATAGCATTTAGGCCAGTTGCAATAGAAGGTTAGTTGTGTGGTGGTGTAGGTGTGTGTGTGAGTGTGGTGTGTGTGTGTGGTTTGTGTGTGTGGTATTGTGTGTGGTGTGTGTGTGTGGGTGTATATATATATGTGTGATTCCTGGAGGCAGCATGTCTTCCCTGTGACTTCCAGCTGTATGCCCGGGATTCCAGGGTGTGGAAGTCAGCATACCCAAGTGGGCTTTGCCTTCTCTCCTGGTCACTATAGCCAAACCATGGCAACTAACCACTGTCTCTTCTCTCAACTGTGGACGGTGAATTGGGCATTGCCCAGAGCCACTGGTACTCTCAGAATGAGATGTTTCAGTTACCAAGATAGCAATACTTTCTAATGATTTCCAAAATTTGAACTGTACTACTGGGAAAGCAGAGAGTCTCTCATAGTCCTGTAGGTGATGTGGTGATGTGGACACTTGAAAACTACAAGCCCCCATCTCATTAATGAACACAGATGCAAAACTTCTCAACAAAATATTTACAAACTGCATACAGACCAATGTCATGACCAATTTGGACTCACACACAGAGATGCAGGGATGGTTTCAACCTATGAAAATCAATAAATATCATAAACAGATAAATGGACTGAAGACAAACACCACATGATATTTTTCGCATTGATGCAGAAAAAGCCTTGGACATAATCCAGCATCCCTTCATGCTTAAAGTCCTAAATGGAATTGGATTGGAGGGATCATTCCTCAATGTATCAAACCATATACAGGAAAACCACAGCCAACATCATCTTAAAGGGAGAAAAAGACAAACAGTGCCCTAAGGTAGGACTTGGCAAGGCTGCCCCCTGTCACCACTCCGCTTCAATATATTGATTGAAACACTTTGCTAGGGCAATAAGGTGAAGAAAAGAAACTAGAGTACTAGAGTACTAATTGGAAAAGAGGAATTCAAGCTATTCATTTTTACCTTATTGATATGAATTTTTTTTGGTCTTGTTGAGACAGGTCGCCCTGTTAGTGCCCAGCTGTCCTGGAACGCACCTGAGACTTACTGGCTTGCCCTTGAACTCACAAGATCCACCCTGCCCTCTGACCTCCCAAGTGCTAGGATTAAAGCGTGCACCACCACAACCTGGCTAGATGATATGATTTTTAACTCTAGGGATGTAAACTGCCGATAAAACTCCTAGAAATGATTAAGAGTTTTTTCAGTTAAGTGGCAGAATAACACAAAGTCAAACCAGAAAAATCAGAACCTTTCTTTACACCAACAACAAGCAACTGAAGAAGAACTACAAGGAGACCTTTCCCACTCAACAATAGCTTCAAAAACAATTAAAATACATAGGAACAAACCCAACCAAAAACACCAAAAGAATTTCAATCCCTAAAGAAGAAATTGAAGAAGAAGACATCAGGATGGAAGAGTTCTTCCATGGCTCATGGATTGGAAAATTAATGTAAATAGTAAAATGTCCATTCCTAGTCCAAATTAATATACAGACTGTCAACACAATCCCAATAAAATCCACAAGAGTTTTCTTACACAGCTTAGAAAAAATGTCCTTAATTCATATTGGAAAAACAAAAAACCCAAATAGCCTAAAGCAGCCCTGAGCAGAAAAGAGCAATACAGTGGGGATTACCATACCACTTTCAAACGAGTCTACTGGGCTATAGTCATAAAAAACGCTTGGACGGCACAAAAACAGACCGTGTTGACCAATGGAACAAAACGGAAGATCCAAACTTGAGCACATACAATTTCAGCACAACCTCATATTTGAACAGGGGTGCCAAGAAAGACACAATGGAGGAAACGACAAGCATCTTCAGAAAACTGGCCGTGTTGGCAAAACTGATCACCACTTGTAGAAGAATAAAAATGAAACCCCTACCTTTCACCCTGTACAAAAGTTCAACCTTTCCAGATGGATCAAAGACCTCAACATGAACCCCAAACTCTGAAGTAATAGAAGAAAAAGTTGGCAGCAGCCACATAAGGACATAGGCATGGAAAAGACTTCCTAAAATCAGACAGCAACTGCACAGAGAAATAAGGACTCACAATTGAAAATGGGACTCAATTATAACTCAAAAAGCTTCCCTGTAAACATCCAAACAAACAATCAAAGAGTTAAGAGAAACCCACAGAGTGGGAGGAAACCTTCCTGAGACATCATCTGGGACAAAGCATTGCATTTCCAGGTATTAAACATACTCAAAAACAAAGAAAGACAGTAAACAAATGGTACCCACTTCAATAGAATGGAGCAAAGAACGAGAAGAGACTTCACAAAAAGGAAAAGAGAGGCTGAAAAAAAAAAGAAACAATTTTTAAAAAAGTTTAATGAATTAAGGAAATGCAAATTGAAAACCACACTTAAGTATCAAATCACTTCCAATAAGACTGGCTCAGGGATCAAGAAAACAAGTGATTCAAAGTGCTGGACAGAGTTAGTGGGGAACGGGGGAACACTCATTCCATGCTCGGTGGGAATGTACACTCACAACAGCCACTATTGGAGCAGTGTGGTAGAACCCTTGGAAACTCAAAACTGAGCTTCCACGGCGAACTGATCATACCACTCCTGGATATGACCCACAAGACTCATCTTACACAGAGAGATACACTGCACAGCTCATGTTTATTGCAACTTCGTTCACAATATAGCAAAAACTTGACCAAACCAAATGCCCCTCAACTGACGGTGGAAGGAAAAAATGTTGTACATCTACACAACTGGAGTCTTTTCAGCATTAAAGAAAGAGACATCCATGAACTTTGCAGGGTAAATGATGGAACTTAGAAGACATCATGTTAATGTAAAGAACAATCCCAGAAAAATAAAGCATGAAATGGTAAAATGCCTCAATTGTGTGATGCTAGCACCAATTACCTACTGATTGCTAAGGAAACTGAACAACATTAATGTGTTATAGCTCCTATATCGAAACACTGTGCTCTTAATTGTGAATCCCTTAACAGGTTTCTAGAACTAGGCTACCATTGATTTTTCAGACTTAACAATTTTTGGTATATGGATGAGGAGGATTCTGCTGATAATGTTTAGTGTAATATAAGTATCAAAGGAATGCAGAAAAAACCTAGTTTGTCATAACATTATGTCACAATAACAGTAATTTTATTTTCATGGTAGGTGCGTTCTTAGTATTTCTTGTGCAGTGATGCTTGATCCCGCCCACTTGTTTTCCAAACGCGTTTTCTAAAATGATTATACATAGTAAAAAGTATCTGGCTGGTGTAACGAAGCCTTCCTGGATGCTTAATGACCATACTAATGCCTATACCTTCTTGGCCGAGGTACTTAAGAGATAAATTTTTTCTTTGCCTCAGAGTCCTAAGATCCCAGAGAGACTATGCGTGTAGGCTCTCTTGGAAATGTCCTGCAAATGATGAGGTCACCAGGCGATTATTTCAGGGAGGTCCTGGAGATCCACTAGCGAGCATCCAGTGTATAAAGAGGAAAGTCGGCTGATGCTTCCAAAAGGGGAAGCCTGGTTAGCAAGTCCTGACTTGTGTAACTTGGAGTGAACAGAACTTGGTTTGATTGTTGAAAAGCCAACAAGGGCCAGGAGGCTCCCCTCCCCCCCAAAAAAAACTGAGTGGCCCCTTTGAGGGAACCAGATCCTAACTGACCTTGAGAAAAACAAACAACCTTAGGTTAATCTGGGTAACTGTAGTGGCCAGAGAAGTATAACAAATCACAAAAAAAAAAAGGAAAAACAGAAATAAAAAAGTAATCAAAATTGTACTTCAGGCATAAACTCGAGAATCTTAAGTAAAAGACAAAAAGTAGAGCCAGTGTGGTGCACAGCCTTTAATCCCAGCACGCAGGAGGGCAGAGGCAGTAAGATCTTTGTGGTATTCAAGGCCAGCCTGTCTACAGAGTGAGTTCCAGACAGCTTGGGGCTAAGGGAGACCTTGTCTTAAAAAGACCCCCCCCAAGAAAAAAGGAGCACTATTGTTTTGACCTGCCTCAATTTTATTGGCAAAAGTGCATCTACTCTTTGTGGCAACTGGAAACTCAGAAAAAATCAATAAAAAAGCTTTTTTCTTAAACACAGTGTCCAACTCCAATGTTGAGATTGAAGACTCATGCTCTCTCCAAGAATCACTCCAAACCTTCAGTTTGCAGATAGGGACTGCTGAGACATCCAATTTGCTGGACACTGAGCTTACTACATGGGTGTTTCAATCAGCCTCTTTCATATGAATACTAAACTTGCCATGGTGTTGGACTACCTCAAGGCTGTATCATGGAGACCAGTCAGGAAGATAAGACAGGTGCGGTGCTTACTGGTCCTACATTTGGTGGACCATTGGGAAAGGGAAACCCCAGTGGGAGCACAAGGGCAAAACTGATAGTGGTTTGGGCTTCCAAGGAGAGAACTTCAAGCATTTCCTTAAGAAAACATGACATTTTCGGCCTAATAAAGAAAAAAAATCATAACTAAAGATGCTAAAACCTATGATATATGTGTGATGCATATGTGCAATTTTTGGAATGATGCATATCAGAAGGAATAGCAACAAACAAAAACAACAGAAAGACTGTCAAAGAGCTGATGAAACAGTGAACTTCTCTTGAACATGAACTTGTGCATCAAGAATTTTAGAGAGACGGATAAAAGAGAAGAACATTTGTTGTCAGAATGCATGGAGCTCTGGGTGGCGGTGCGGTGGTGGGCACTCGACTAGAGTTTGTGAATTTAGTAAGTTTTTTATCTAAATGCAGCGATTCAATAGAAAAATTTGGCCCTTGAGAACAAGCAAAAAAGAAAACTATAAGACCCAGCAGTCCAAAGAAGACTAAAATCAAGTGCAGTGAAAGAACCTTAGTTCAGTTTACAATTAAACACTATTCACAGCAAAGAATAGCATAATGGTACTGACCGCACCGTCCATTAGAGAAATAATATTGTGCCAATCGTGCACAATGGAATCAATTTCAGAAGGAAGAAATGAAACACCAGTGTCTCTGGTAACATGGTGAACCTGGAGGGTCGTGTGCTAAGTGAATGTGTCTCCATGAAAGACAAATGCGTGTTTTCTCACAATGTTTTGGATGCTAGTAAGTAAGAGTAGGAGTCCTGGAGCCTGGGACAGGGAGTGGAAGACAGTGGAGAGGAAGGCAGGGTGGCAGAAGTGTTTGAGGCTACAGTGCTGATGAGGGAGGACTTTTCGTGTTCTGTGCACACTAGGCTAACTATGCTTGACAATAGCTAACTGTACATTTCAAGATATTGAGTAACAGAGGATATTGGATGCCATCCAACAATACACATGTATTGATTGAGGCCACTGTTGGTTAACTGTCACCATTGATGTGACTGTTAAAAACTGATCTGTACACTGAGATCTAAGGATACCCCATAAATGTGTGTACAGATGTGCTGAAGATGTGCCTAGTGGTTAAAGAGCACGACACTCTACAGAGGACCCGTAGTTTGATGCACCATGCACCCACATGGTGCCTGAGAATCACTGAAAACTCCAATTCAGGAGAACTCAAAGTTCCAGGGAATCCGGACAACCTATCTCTGACCTCCGTCGCATTGCATGCACGGGTGAACACAAACTTGACATCAGACACGGTACATTATTAACATACAATAAATTAAAAATATAATTAGCGCGGTGGTGGTTGACCATCCTTTAAACCTAGCACTGTGGAGGCAGAGGCATGCGGATCTCTGGGAGTTCGAGGCCACCCTGGTCACGCAGTGTGAGATCCCAGGAACGGCCGAGCTACAGGGAAACCTGGTCTCACAAAAAAGACCAAAAAAAATGATGGTACAGGTTATGTGGCATTTAGAAGTTTAAGAATACCAGAAAAAAGGAAACATGTGACCTATGATGCCATTCTGCTTTTTTTCTTGCATTCTTGAAAACATGAACCCTAGCTATGGGACACTGAGGACTGCTCTCAGAAGCCCTGTGGGCACTTACATAGAGACCTGTTCTGTGAAGCACAGGAAGAATGAAGGGCTCCCAAGTACCTGATCCCCAAATGTGTCTGCTCATGGAAACAACTAAGGAGCTACAGGAAAAGTCCTCAGCTGAGCTTACCACCCTGGGATCAGACACATGGCCAGTCAGTTGTAGAAGGCCCCATATCTCCTCATAACTGAACACAGTTAACATTAATATGGTCCTGGCACAGGTACAGAGAGTTGAAAACAGTTGATTAACTCTAAAACATTGTATCGATGAATGTTCACAGTCTGGACATTTACAATGCCAAAGATGGAAATATTTGCCAACCCTCATTTAATGGCAGGCAGACATGTGATCATCATAGCCTCGCCTCACACTGGGGCCTTCTAGGCAGGTAGTGTAGTGCTAAGCCTTTTAGCCCCTCCCTAGCAGATTTGAGGCAGGGTTTCTGTGGCTGAGATGTAGCCCCCTCTCTGTTTGTACAAGTTTTGGCAGAGTTTCTCATTAGTAGCATACCAAGACATTGTAGGTAGAGGTGTGGTTCAGTCTCTTAGGCAGTTCCCTCAAGCTGCCCTGTGGCCACAGCCTGCCCTGAGGGATTTGCCCTCTCCCTGGAGTTTTGCTTCTCAAGAAAGTCATGGGAATGGAGCTGCAGAAGTGTTGCCCTTCTCCATGTGCCTCCCTCCTCTTGGGATGGTACATCTGAGACATGCCAAGGAGGGGCGAGGCCAGCAACTTGTTTCTGGGTAGCACTCACTTTCCTGGGTTTGGGGGGGTTGTTTATCCAGCCAATGATGGCCCGCTGTGTAACTCCAGTCCTTAGGAATAGATCTGATGCTGCAAACATTCCTGTGTGGGGTTTGAGTGAATATTTGTTTTCACTTCTTTAGAACTTTTACCTCCCAGAACACATTTCCCTCAGTTGAGATGATTCATTGCACCTCTTTAGAAGCTGAGGTAGGAGGATTGCTGTGTGTTTGAGGCTACTCCAGGCTACATAGTTTTCAAAAAGAGAATTAGATGCTTCATTAGGGAGAGTTATGCAAGTTCGGGAGACCAGAGATTTTTGCCTGCAAATATCAGAATCTCCCGAGATGTGTGGGTGGTTCTGGCCACTCCCGAGGCTGCACATACATCCCCTAAGTCTGCTGTCAGAACACGTGTGATCACACTAGTTGGGAGACCCTCACTGCCATCCCCCACTCTGCACCTACCGATGGCACGTAACATGTAGGTCACATCCATATCCTCGCTTATGTTGATAAGGTACATCATCCATTCTTCCTCATAGTTGTTCAAAATGTAGAAGTAGGTCTTCTCTGAGTCTGTGAGGCAAAGAGACAGGGTCACTTCAGTGTTGGAGGGAATCACTTTTTGGCAGTGAAAAAAATAACCTTTACCCTAGTCTCTAACAGACAGCATGTCCCAGGGCAGTAAGGACACCAATATTCCTGCAGTGTCCCAGGGGCTTTGCAGCTCACTTCTAGGGAAATGGAAAGTGATGTTTGCTGTGTCCCACTTTCTGAGGACCACTGTTTACCACGTCTGACATGGGAAAGTGCTTGGGCTGTGAAGAATTGTTCTTTAAACTACTACTACTCTTTGACTTTTTTTTTCCAGACTGTGAACTAGACTAAATTTTTAAAACTGTTTTGTTACTGAGAGAGAGACACCACTGTAGCCTAAACATATTGTATTTGGGAATTCCCCTCAGTTCTCATGAGACATTAAATCCAACACTGAAGTAGGCCAGGTGGAGAGGAATGAGCCTATATCCCCATGCTCCAGAGGCTGAAGCAGAAGGACTGTTTTGAGGCCAGCCTGAGAAGTTTAGCAAAGCCTGCTCACAAAGGAAACAATCCACATCAATTGATTTCTTATCCTTCATCCACATCTTTATTTCCTGGACAAATTTTCCTTAAGTTTCCCTAGGCTGGTCTTGATTTCACTGTGGAGTCCTGGCTGGCCTCAAGCTAGTGGCATTCCTCTTGCTTCATCCTCTGAGTTTTCTGTGCCAAGAGTCCCAGATCTCACCAATACTAGGAAGCCTGATATGTTGGAGTCAAAGAGGATGTTGTTCAGAAAGTAGATGAGCCCTCAGAGGGCTCACATCTTGCAGGGGTAAAATAAGGGAGCATGAGCTGGGTGTGGTGGTGTATGCCTTTAGTGCCAGCATTCAGGAGACAGAGGCAGGCAGATCTCTGAGTTCAAGGTGAGCCTGGTTTACATAGTGAGTTCAGGGACAGCTGAGGCTACAGGGAGCCCATCTCAAAAAGGAGGCACTAAGATTTGGAAGGCAGCAATAACTGTTAGCTGTACACTTTTGGCCTAGCGGTTAAGAGTGCTGACTGCTCTTACAGAGAAACCGGGTTCGATCCCCAGCACCCATATGGTGGCCGAGAACAGTCTGAAACTCAAATTCCAGGAGAACTCCAGTTCTAGGGGAATCCGACACCCTCTTCTGACCTCCGCGGCATTGCACGACACGGGTGCACAAACTTGCATGCAGACAGTACATTCATACACATACATAAATAAATAAAATTAATAAAATAATTTAAAATCAGAGCAGAGAGAATTGGAGATCAATGGGCTCTGAGATGGTACTGGATGGGGTGTCACAACAGGACTAGCTGAGGAACTCAGGAGCGAAGCTACTTTTAGTTATTTAATTTTCCTAGTGCTCTGACAATATTCCTGACAGAAGCAGTTTACAGAAGGAAGAAAGGGTTTCTTGTGGCTTACAGTTTGAAGGAATAGTCCATTATGGTGGGGAAGGCAGGACAACAGGAGTGTGAGGTGGATGCCACATTGTGGCTGATTCTAATTCCAGTCAAGTAGACAATAAAGATTAGCCATGGTGAGGCCATGGTGAGTCCACCCATTGTCAGCTTGACACCCAAACACAGCACGTTCACACCTGACATCCCACTCCAGGCACTGCGATCTCATGCTCCACTCATAATGCAAAATGCATTTAGTTTATCTCTCAGTCACCAATGTCTTACCCCAGATTCAACAGTGTTCAAAAGTTTAAGTGAAGAATCTATGGAGGCCCAGAAAAGCTCTTAATCGTGAGCTTCTATTAAATAAATGTAATATTTCCAGTATACAATCGCACAATGTCATCACTCACATTCCAAAAGGGGGGAAAGTAGGCATAGTACAGAGAAATCAGAGCAAAGAGAGAGTAAAGCTCAGTAGTGCAAATGCCAGGCTCTGCAGCTCCATTCTGTGGCTGGGCTACCCGTCTTGGGTAACCCTAACCCCTCCAGCTCTGTGACCTACAGCACATGATCTCTCTCTTGGGCTGGCTCTAGTCTATGACAGCTTTCCTTTCTAGCTGTCCCATATTTCTGGCATCTGCAATATTTCACGGTTTCCACTGAAACTTAGGCTTCCCACTGCATGCAGTGGCTTCTCCTTACTGGGAATCTAACCTACCACACACTGCTTGGCCTCAGCCCCTTTTTAAAACTTTGGTTCATGACTCCATATCTCTTGCACTTTTCATACCTGCAAACCCAGCTCCATGTGGATTACTCTGCCCAGTTCTTCTGCCAGCTTCAGAGATAGTCTAGTGAAATTGCTATAGGGCCTTTGTATGCTTGGCAGCTGCATTAGCATTTTGTTGGGAAGAGCACTGATAGAATTAATATTTACATTTCTTCATATATTGCTACATAAGTTTTATCTTATAGGTTCAATTCAGATTATGTGTTAATTTAAGGTGTTTAGACATGAGGTAGGAAATGTTGTACTGAGTATCTTAGCAAACAGAAGATGAATTAAGCAGACAAAATGTCCAAATAGTGCTGCTGCCCACAGATCAGTGAGCTTGGCTCCCCGTGTGCTTCATCTCCAGAAGTGTCAGGATGTCTTCATATTCCTGACTCAGGTGCCCCATAATAGACCTGATCAGGGATCTGCAGTGCACTAGCCCGTCAGTGCATGACTGCGCCCTTATCTCCTCACTTCAGCCCTGGAAACCTTGTTTGCACGTGGTGCTGGGATCCTGTGGGGACTTCTCTGTGGAGCCAGCTGTCCTCTGCCCCTGCTCTTTCTTTTCCTGCTGAATGCTGCCTCTCCCCTATCTCTTTTGTAAACTATCATCCTCTCATTTTGAATAGCCTCCTCTCTTCCTCACATTCCTTCCTAATAAATTTTGTTGACAGAGACCTCATCAGATACTAGAGGGCCTGACAGGGAGCCAAGAGGCAGAAGGGAGGTAAAGGCCGCAGAGAACATGGAAAAGCATCAGAAGAGAATCTGGAAGGGAAGAGAAATTCTGAGCACTTACTGAAATAGGGAAGCTGGCAGGAAGCCAGCCTGGTCTGGATATGAGACTACAAATGCCACCTGGTGCCCATCTTCAGGTGGGATTTAACCCATTTCTACCTCCTGGCTTCTGGTGACAGAGAACACAGCTAAGCTGTGTTCAGAATTCCAGAAAACAGAGGTGACCCATCCCAGATGTGAACCTTGGACTCTTGGTAAAACTAAGCTGTGAACCGTCAGCCTGAATGTCCAGGAAAGTGCCATACAGCACCTTCCAGAGGCCTGGGTTGTTGCCACAGCAGACAGTCCTGCTGGCTGCAAAGAGAACTGTTCAGTGGGAACATTTCAGCTTGCTGTCATTATCTTGTGCTGAATATGATATTTTATTATTTTTGAACTTAAACGTTAACTTAGATCTTAAATAAGATTATGTGCAGGACTGTATAAACATGGAAAAAGATAAACAGATGAATAAAGAGATTTCGTCTTAGCTTTGCTCATAGTTCTGTTTAAAAATTGCATTTTCTTCAGTGTTTCTATATCTTTTGTAATTTCATTCTGCAATTTATTGTTGTCCTCTTTCAATTTATCCCTGTCTTCTTTTAGGTTCTGGACTTCTTTGTTTATAAGCTCCTTAAATTCCCTTAACTCCTTAATTTCTCTAATCATATTCATAATTGTTCTTTTGAGATCTGTATCCTGAATTATGTCCAAGGGGTCTTCACTAGAAGGTACTTGAATAGGGGTATTGGTATTTGGTGGAGATCCACCTGAGAATCTCTTTCATTGAGCTTTAGGCATTTGGGAAGCTTCTTTTGTTTATGCTTGTAATGTGAAGCTTAGGTGTTGCTTGAGCTGACACTGATGTTTGTTATACTCTTCAGGTGCTTTTGTTGACTTATTTATTTATTTATTTATTTATTTATTACTTTTATCTGTTTGAGTGTACTGTCTGCATGTAGGTTGGTGCACGTGTGTTGTGCAATGCCACGGAGGTCAGAAGAGGGTGTCACAGTCCTCTGGAACTGGAGTCAAAGATGTTTCTTAGCCACCAGGTGGGTGCTGGGTATCTAACCTGGGTGCTCTGCAAGAGCAGTGGGTGCTCTTAACCACTGAGCCATCTCTCCAGCAATTGATGTACAGGTGTGGACACTTTAGGCTCCAAAAATCTCAACTCTATCCTAACACTACACAGACCAACACCCTTTACTCAACCAGCAAAGAGCTCACCCAATGGACTAAGCCACACAACACCCAAGCCACCTGAAACCCCCAGGCTTGCAAAACCTGCACCCTGAGGTCTCCAGGCACTCCTGGTCCTGTGGGCTGTAAGGGCACACCACCTGGGCTGCAGTGCAGCCCATGTCCCCGGCATCCCAGTGAGGTGAGCCCTAATCACCCACCTGGTGAGATGTACTCACAGTACCACTGTCCACCACCCGCAATCTCCCCACCAATCCTCCAGAGCCAGATGCCAGGGCCTGTACCTGGATTCAGTAGGTGAAAGGCAGCTTACAACAGAGTTGTCCCCTTTGTCTCCTGATGCCCTCAGGCTGTATACCCAAAGGATCCATCACATAGCAGAAATAAATGCACAACCATGTTTATTGCAGCTCCTTTCACAATAGTGAAGAGCTGGAAACAACTCAAGTGTCCCTTAACTGAGGAATTGAGGATAATGAAGATGAGGTACATTTACACAATGGAGTTCTATGCAGTGGTAAAAGAAAGACGATATCATGAATTTTGCAGGTAAATGGTTGGATGTAGAAGCTGTTATGCTAAATGAAGTTACACAGTCCCAGAAAAACAAAGTATCCCTCCTCTGCAGATCCTAGCACCAAATCCTTAAATGAAGTTCACCTTATTACCTGCAGGTTTCAAAAGCAACTAAAAGCAACACTTCAAGGCCATTGAAGATTTGAATTTCTGTTAGCCATCTGAATTTGCCTATTTTCTTTCCATTTTATTTTTTTAATTGATTAATTAAATTATTAAATGTGGGGTTTTTGGGTATTTTTTAAGACAGGGTCTCCCTTTAAGTCCCACCTGGCCTAGGGCTCACTCTGTAGACCAGGCTGGCATTGAACTCAGAGATCCACCTGCCTCTGCATCCTGAGTGCTAGGATGCCTGGCTTTTCTTTCCATTTTAAAGTGTCTATATAAAGCTTTTTAAAATTATCACAAGTAGATTTGCAATGTAGGGAATAATTTTCCTTCAATGCTGAGATTATACCATTTAAATGTGTATCTTTTTCTCTACTCGTGCAAGAGAATGGGGAGGGGAATTAACAATCAGCTTTCCATCTCTGCTTACTTCAGCATATTTCATGTGGAAAAAAAAAACAACTTATGTGAAGGATCCAAGTAGCCCAAATTGCAGGCCACTGGATAAAACTTATCCCGCTCAGTCCTAACGGAGATGATAATCAAGTCTCCCAGTATACACAATACTGACTGGCATCCAATGTTCAGCTTGAGTTCAAGGCCAGCCTGGTATACAAAGTGAGTTCCAGGCCAGCTGGGGTTACAGGAGACCCTGTCTCAGAAATCCCCAAAACAAAACAAAATAAAACGAAAAAACCTAGAACTTTCTATGTCCCTCAGGCTGGCTTCAAACACACAGCTCTTCTGCCATAGCCTCCCTAGTGCTGGAATAACACGTGTGTGTGTGTGTGTGTGTGTGTGTGTGTGTGTGTGTGTATGTGATGGTGGAGGGCCAGAACCTTCTTCCTTACCTTTTCTCCTTCCTAGAATCCTAGAAGAAACAGGGATGAATCTAGTGAAGCAGGTCAAGGATCCCAACCAGAGCCAGAGTCATTTCTTAGATGAAGATGAGACAAGTGGCATGTTCTGTGTTGGACACGCTCATGGGGCACACTCACATCAATGTCAAGTCCCCAGGGATGGCCTCCTCTGGCTAGTGGAAAAGCCCAAGGAAGACTACCTTATAGTCTTTTTTTCAGTATAGTTTTGATTTTGGACATTTTCTACAAAACATCATAATTTGTACATCTTTATACCATTCCCACCCTAACAAAATTTAATTTTCTCATATATGTTAAGGGCTATTGAATAAAGTTTATGTACCCAGATATCCTTCCATGCAAGTTCATCCACTGGAGTCTAGTCAGCCTACCCACAGTCACTCCCTTAGAGATCAACACTCCCTCATCCAGCAGTAATCAGCTGCCATTAGTACCTCAGCTAAGGTTACTGTCACTTTCAAAGGCCAAGAACTCCTTCAGGGCTCTTTGCTGGCCCCAGAAGTAACATGGGATGTGGCTCTGAAAGGAAGGAACCAGGGGAGCACTGCCACCACCATCATGGTTGTCCTGCCCTTAGGCAAGTTCCTTGGGTGGATTCAAAGCACCAGAGACACCCTTGTCAATTCCTGTTCAAAGGATTTTACAAGAGAAAACATCCATGATGGCACACAAATCTGCCTGCTTCTGCCTCCTGAGTGTTGGATTAAAAGCTGTGCCCCCTAGCTATAGTTCACTTTTCTTTCTTTTCTTTTTTTTTTTTTTAATTGATGCTTTGTGCAATTTCATACATTATTTTCCAATTCAGTTCAGGCACATTTCCCTTTCCCTTCCCCCCCACCCCCACCCCATCCCAGATCATGCATTCTTCCATAACTGTCCTGCATCCTTTCTCTCAGTTTTTTCATTTTTAGCTATAAGTGATAATCCATGAGTACAAGCATCCTTCATGCAAAACCTATCTGCAGGCTGTTGTGCCCAAACACCTACAGCCCCACCATCCAGTGGGGGGTGACAGGTTGTTTGTTCAATCAAGTTGATCAAATGAGTGTCCAGACTACATTGCTGTAGTTTCACCATTCACCCCAATCGCAGCCCTTACATTCTACCATGCCCCCTCTTCCGCAGATTGTTCCCTAGGCTTAGAAAAGGGGCACCCTTGCCTATTCTTGGCATCAATGAAATACTGGCTCCACAAAATGAGTTCAGTAATTTCCCGACCTTTTCCATTTCAAGGAATAATTTAAGGAAAATTGGTGCTAGTTCTTAAACATCTCAAGAGTTCAGCACTGAATCTGACCATTACTGGGCATTCATTTGGGTAGTTTGTTATTACTATTCAAATCACATTTCTCTTTATATCTTACTTACAACCTGTTGATTTAATTTTAGCAGGTCCTGTTTGTCTAGAAATTTATCCATTTTTCCACATTTTCCATCTTTTGGAGTATAAATTTTCTTAGTATCCTCTTGATTCCCTTTGTATCTGTTCTTATGCCCCCTCTTTTCACCTCTAATTTTATGAATGTTTGCTGAGTCTGTCTGGCTATTTTGCTAATGATCTGACACCCTTGGTTTGATTTTCAGAGAAACATGTCTCTGCTTCACTCACATTTGGTATTGGATTTTTTATTTGTTAATAGATTTTAAAGCTGATTTTTACTATTTTTCCATCTAATGACTTTTCCTTGTTCTAGGGTGTCTAGGACTTTGATATGAGTCACTCCTGTTTATTTGAAAACTCTCTAATTTTGTGATGTAGGTTCTAATCCCTATAAACTTTCTTATTAGTGGCTGGAAAGATGACTCAGTGCTAAAGAATACTGTCTGCTCTAGAAGAAGACCTAGGTTTGTTTCCCACCACCCACCAGCAATTCCATCTTAAAAGGATCTGAGGCCCTTTTGACCTCCATGGGCATTGCACACACAGGTGCATTTACATACATGAAAACAAAATATTCATAAACATAAGACAAAATGAAAAATAAACCTTATCCTGTCTTCTTAGAACTGCCTATGTCTTGTCTTAAAGTTTTGATAAACTGTGCTTTCAGTTTCATTTTATGCTAGAATTTCTTTAGTACTCTAGATATCCTCAGTGACCCACTGATGACTCAAAATGAATTCAGGGAGTAGAGTCATGATGTGCTCAGTGGTTAAGAGTACCAGCTATTTATGCCAAGGACCTGGGTTTGGTTCCCAGTGCCCACATGGTGCTTAACCACTGTCTATAACTCCAGTTCCATGGATCCGACGTCCTTTTCTGGCCCCTATGGGAATTGTAGGACACCAGTTCACTTATGTACATACAGACAATACACTCATATGCATAAAATAAAAATAATAAAATATATTTTTATAAAACAAATTTGGGGCTGGAGAGATGGGTCAGTGGTTAAGATCACTGGCTGCTCTTGCAGAAAACCCAGGTTCAGTTCTCAGCAGCTGCATTGTGGCTAACAACTGTCTGTAACCCCAGTTCCAGAGGAATCCAATTCCTTCTGCTGACCTGTGGGATCATTACAGTACACAGGTGCACTTCGATGCCTGCAGTTAATACCCTTAGACACACTAAATATAAATGTTAAAACATTAACAGATCAATTTCCATGTTCACATAGTTTCCCTTGATAAGTATTTTATTTTTATCCCATTTTGACATGATATAATAGAAAAATTATTTTTTGCATGTAAATATTTGTGCACTAAATGTAATCTTAGGTTTATATAATCATAGATTTCTGGTGTCCATGCACATGTAGGTGCATGTGCACACATGTGGATGGAGGCCAGAAGTCTACCCGGAGATGTCATTCCTCCAATGTTATCTATCTTATTCTTGGGGTGTGTGTGTGTGTGTGTGTGTGTGTGTGTACCCCACTGTGTGTTTCTCACTGGGATGGGTCTCTCCTATTAGTTTAGACTGGCTGGCCAGTGAATCCAGAAACTCCCTGTTCTACTTCTCCAGCACTGAGACTAGAAACTTGTGTAACTATGCATGGATTTTTTTGGGGGGGGGTGTTGAGACAAGTTCTCCCTGTAGATCCTGCTGTACTGGAACTCACTATGTAGGCCAGGCTCACTTTGAACTCACAGAGATCCACCTGCCTATCTCCCAAGTGCTGCAATTAAAGATGTGTACCACCATGCCCGGCACTTGGATATCTTTATATGGGTTCTAGGAATAGAATTCAGGTCCTAATGCTTGCACAGCAAGAACTCTACTAATTGAGCTATCTGTCTAGCCCTCAGTTTGATTTGCTGTATGGCCAACATTTTGTTGTCATTTGCTCTCTTGCTGATAGACATTCTGAATAAGTGAGATGGTGTCTCAAAGTAACTTTAATTTTCATTTTTCTAGGGACTACAGATATTGAATATTTTTAATTATTTATAGGCCATTTCTGCTTCATATTTTGAGAACTGCCTACTCATTTCACTAACCCATGTATTAATTGGATTGTTTGGTTCTTAGGCATTTTTATATATTGTACATAGTAATCTTCTGTCAGATGTATACCTAGCAACGGTTTCTCTGCCATTGTGAAAGCTGTCTGTTGATCATTTCCTTACTGAGCAGAAACTTTTTATATTCCATGGAATTTCACTTGTCAGTCTTAGGTGTTATTTTCTGAGCTACTGGTGTTCTTTACAGAAGGAAGATCCTTACCAATACCTCTATCTTGCCTTCCTGTAACAGCTTCAGAGCTTCAAGACTTATATTAAAGTCTTTAACCATTTTGAGTAATTTTGTACAGTGTGACAGATATACAATGAGTTTCATTCTTCTTTTTTTGTTTTTTGTTTTTTAATTTTATTTATTTTTGTATGTGTATGAATGTACTGTCTGCATGCATGTTTGTGCACCCATGTCATGCAATGCATAGGAGGTCAGAAGAGGGTCTCAGATTCCCATGGAACTGGAGTTCTTCTGGAATTGGAGTTACAGATGATTCTTAGCCACCATGTGAGGGATGCACAGAAAAAACACTGGGAGACATTAGGGTGGTTGGTGTAATTGAGGAGATCTCTGGCATATTCAATGTACTAAGGCCATGTTACAGTGGACTGCAGCTTTCCTTCCACTTTGGACTCCTGTAACAGAATGTGGGATTGAGTGAGAATGGGTTGAGGAGCTAGAACAAGCTGGTGAGAGATACGGATGTCTGCCATTGGGTACCAGGCGTTGCTGTAAGGGTAGAGTTTTCCCTGTACTCCAACTCTCCAGTCCTCACTCCAGGGGCCCTGTATATTAATTCTAAACTGGTTATTTCAGATTTGAAATAGGCTTCTTGGGTTGCGAACAGTCTCCAACCTGGAAGAACAGAATCTACAAACACCATAAATGTCAGTTTCTGCAAGCACCCTTCTTTGTTAAGATGGGGGAAACAGATAAAGGGTGCCTGGGAGGTAATGGTGGAATTGGGAAACACAGTAAATTGTGATTGCTTCACTACAGTCTTGCAAAGGACAGTCACTGGTTCCAATTACCTGATTTCTCCCCTCCCAAGTTTCTCTGACAAGGAATCGCCAGACATGGGTCCGAGTCTGTGGTCTATTCACAGGCTGGGCAGAGGCAGAGTTAGCTTGAACTATTATGAGAGCAACTAGAAGGATGGCAGACAAGGGGGGGAATACATGGATTTTGCGGAAGTGAGGAGTTGGTCAAGTTCACAGGGAAGATCCCTGTGAATCTGACATTTCTGGCCAGAATCCAAATGGGTCTGGGACAGACTTGTGGGAAGATGCAAGCACAGCCCCTCCCAGTTGTTAACAGTGGATCAGGTGCTTTCCACTGACTGTCTATGGGGTCCTTCCACCTGACAAGTATTTGAGGAACAGTGCTTGGTGTCTGCCAATGTTTGACCATGGCTGGGAAATTTGAATCTCCATAGATGTTAAAGAGGTTTAGAGTTGCTAATGCCATTGCCAGCTGGATGTTAGGAGGGTATTTCCCCGCCTTTTGTTTTAATAATTGATTTTTCAGGAATTGATGGGTCCGTTCTATGATGCCTTTTCCCTGTGGGTTATAAGGGATACCTGTATGATGTGAAATATTCCATAATTGACAAAATGATTTAAAACGAGAGCTAGCAAGTGCTGGCCCATTGTCCATTTTAATCTGTTTGGGGATGCCCGTCATAGCAAAGGTAGAAAGTAGGTGGACAGTGAGGTCCTTGTCTTTCTCTCCTGTATGGGGAGTAGCCCAGTTGAATCTGGAATAAGAGTCTATGGTGACAAATACATATTTTTGTTTTCCAAAAGAAGCTATGTGTGTAATATCAGTTTTCCAGAGTGGATTGGCCTTCAATCCCCTGGCGTTAATTCCCATAACCTGCAGTGCAGGTGTTTTAACTACAGTAGAATGGAATGAACAAGTTTTAAGGATCCGCTGCAGTTGGGCAAAGTGGATATCAGGAAAGCAAGCTTGAAGGCCTTTGAAGTTAACATGGGTGAGGGAGTAGAATGTTTCTGCTTCAGAGATTGATAGGACATAAATCGCTGTAGAGGAGACTCGGTCTGCAAGAGAGTTGTCTTCAGAGAGAGGTCCTGGTGGGAGGATGTGGGCACGAATGTGCTGTATGAAGAGGGGGTGACTCACAATTCACCCCCCTTCCTTGGCCCTTACAATCTGATGTGCTCACCTTTTCTGTGAGAGTTCCTGGGCTTTGCAGGAGAGGGTGAGGGAGACTAAGAGATACAAAGATCTATATTTTTTCTGAGATGACACTCCAAACTCTTGGGTCTGTCCAAGTTCTGTTTGCAATAGACTGATGGCTTGTTTAGAAGTCTCCTTTTAGTTCTAGTAACAAAACACAAAAATAACAAATATTAACCATTGTGAAAGTTATGCTATGAGCAGAAACACATATGTTTGGATGATATCTTGGTCAGGGCATTATAGCTATTTGACAACGGGTGGCAATAACTTTCTAATGTGGCCTATAAAGTCTCCTGATGCCAGCAGGCACCAAGGCTTCAGTACCAGCAGTGTGTCCTACCCTCAGGATTTTCCATAAATTTATAAAATGCTCAATTAGAACCAAGTATAACTACAGTTTAAATATTCACACTATAGCATTACATCACTGTACCCCCTAGTTAGGGTATAGTTAGGAAAGGGTCATGGAAATATTTTCTTCAGAACTCTCAGTAGAGTTGTTTAGCAGTTTAAAGTCTAGCCTTACAAATGGAATACCTTTGGGTCATTTGACATAGCCACCAAACATGCATGTGCGGTTAATCCTAAACTACTGATGGTGATGCCAAGGTAAAAATTTGAGGGCATTAGACCTAGTGGGAAGAGGTAGCTCCCTGGGGGCATGCCTTAGAAAAGCACTTTGTCTTGGATTTTGTGCCATGCTCCACCCAGCCCTCTTTCTTACTTCACAAAAAATGTGTAGGCATGCGTAACGTGTATGTCCTGGATTGTTGTCTGCGCGACTGAATGCGCGCACCTTCGTAGCGCTCTTTCGTAGACTTCACAAAAAAGAAATAGAGTACGACGACCATAATGAAACATTGTAGTCACATACTTGTACCGGCAGCTAATGAGCTAATGTATGGTTAGTCATCCCTCTAGCCTTCCTACCACTTGGCTCAGGGATTGTCGGACTGAAAATCCTTTTGAGAACCATGACCAAGAATAACCTTTCGCACTCCCTTTAATGATGCAAGAAGAAGCAAACTATCTCTTTTAACTCTGCATAATCCACTTCTACGAAATTTTAGGTTTCTTTCTTTCTTCTTGCTTATCCTTTTTTTCTTTCTTTCTCTGTTTCGTATTTTTTTTTTTTTTTTGAGCATTTTTCAGAATTAGTCCCATATCTGCCGAGCTGGATCTGCTTAGACCTTAGTCTGGCATTAACTCACAGGCATCGCTGCCTCTGCCTCCTGAAGGCGGGATTAAAGGCATGTTGCCACAATGCCCCAGCTCTTTTTTTTTATTTTTTTTTTTTTGTTTACTAGTGCCTCTTGTGTCAATCAGGTCTTGCCTCAATAGGCTCTATGATCTTCTGCTGGGCATAGGTGGCTGCAGCATTTAATTCACTTAGCACTCAGACGGGCAGATGGCCGAGGTGGATATCTATTGGTTGGTCAAGGCCACACCTGCTCTACAAAGGAGTTCCAGGACAGTTTGTCGGGCTACAGGGAGACCCGTACTCACAAAAAAAAGAGCCCCCCCCAAAAATAAAAATGAAATTTGATAGATATCCCTCTTCCAGCCTTCAACGATTACAATCCCATGTACCCGCTGGATTCCAGCTGCAGCAGGATTCAGGTCCTGAAGCGGGTGTTTCACAAGTGTCAGTGAAGAAGTCAGATTCAGATGAGAACACAATGCTTCTTTTCCTGGTCTGAGGGTTACAGAGAGCATTCTCTTTGGTGTTTGTGCAGAAGGCTCTTAGGGTTTGCCACTTTGCTAAATACTCTGTCTCGCTCTCTTTAACTTTCTGCTTTTTCTTTTGCACATCAGGCCCCAATGTTTATTTTTATATACCTTAAGACGAAACAGTTATGCAAGCCTAAGCTTAAGAAACAAACAAACAAACAAACAACCAGCCCTAACGTTTCTGTGGTGAATTTTGATTTCAGATATTCACACAAGCAAAACTCATTCTTTAATGTAAAAAAACGTAAAACAAATGCCGGGCATTGTAGGCTGCACCCTTAATCCTAGACCTGGGAGCAGAGCAGGCAGATCTCTTGGTGAGTTCAAGGCCAGCCTGCGTCTATCGGATAGTTCTCAAGAACAGCTGGGGCTAAGGGAGACCCTGTCTCAAAAGACCAACAAAAATAAATAAATATAATTAAATAAAAGATGTAAAAAAAGTAAAACAAATCAATAATGCACAGCCATTTCCACTTGAGACATTAAAAAAAAAAGTAAAAGAATAATGGTTCAGTCATCTCAGCTAAGCTCAGTAATTTAGCAGTTTTGCAGCAAAGGAAAGCTAACATTACTTTAAGAACTCCATTGTTTATGCTCGTGGTTACAACAGTGCATAGACAGTGTGGAAATGAACTTAAATCTTTTAAGATAGAGGGATACATTTTCATTACTTTAGCTTCCAGCTAGCTCAACCTGTAAGCCAATTTCATAGGTTTTGCTATGGTTTTGATTCAATCTTGTTTTTTGTTCTGTTCGTTGTTTTTCGACTCAGTTTTTTTTTCTTCAGTTTCTCGTCTTTTACACTCCAGTTTGAAGATCTTTCCTAGAATTCTGGTGGGTTTTGATCAGACTTAGTTTAAACTTCACCTTACAGTCCTCTTTATATAGTTTAAATCTTAACCAAGGAGATCATAAAATTTCCTTTCTTGCTTGGTGTGGTGGTGATGCTGTAATCCCCAGCACTCAAGAGGCATAGGGCATGAGGCAGAGGCAAAGGAATCTCTGTGAGTTCAAGTCAGGCTGGTCTACAAAATGAGTTTCCAGGCCAATGCTGGCTACAGGGAGAATCTGTCTCCAAAAGACCAAAAAAAAAAAAAAAAAGAGAAAAATAAGAGTACAGTTTCCAATTATAATGCACCGTTGCTGATCAGCATAGGAAAGCAAGATATTTGTCTGCTGTTATATTTCATAATTTAAATATATAATAAAACTAATGCCATGACTCAGTTTTTAGATACACAAAGGTTTTTCTCCTAATCATTATTTACAGTAGTGTGGTGTTCTTACTATGCCATTAGAATCATTGGAATTCCTACAGTTTCTCAGTAAAAATAACAACCCAAATACATGGGAAAGATACAACTTAAGAAGGGCAAGCTGAAAACACTAGAATTTTCATGATGTGATGATTATATTTCTATTGAAATCTTCCCAGAAATGTTTTCCAGGAAATATCAATTATTGAATTCAGGAATCTTGATTTTAGTTTTAATGAAAAGGATTTTCTGGTTAAATAACTTTAAAATTTTTACTAAAGTGTTCATGGAAATAAAGAATTAAAGTCAAAGCTCTGTTCATTCCTAGGCCCAGGAGAAATGTGCACATGTTCAACAAGATGCACAGTGTTCATCCCAATATCTGTTTGTGCCACAAACTAGAGGCAACTGAAATGTCTACCTAATTAGAATATTCTGATACTCACATAATGACAAATTGTGCAATGAGGACAGATGAATGCAACTCTTGTTAATGTGGCTGGACCCCAAAAGCATGCTGGGCCAAAGAAGACAGATACAAATCCAGCCATGCTCTTCCATACATACTAATTCTATAAAAAGTTTAATAAACAGAGGTAAGTACAACAACGTCCTCTGTTGTTGAAGACACATAACTGGATGGAGACGCTCTGGGAAGTCTAGCATTCTGTTAATGGTCGTTCTTTTTTGAGTTGGGACCATGACAAAAGACATGGCTCACCTCTAAGTTCCTGTATCATTTTTTGATGCCAATATTTTAAAGTTCAAAATATTGAAGTCTGAGTTATTGGAAAAGAGCATTTTGTAAAACTCATACCATAGCTGCATATTAAGAGACTAAAAATGACATAAGGCGCGTGGTGTGTGGCACGCAATTGTTAATACTGGCACTTGGGAGGCTAGAGCCAAGTCAGAATCTCTGTGAGTTCAAGGTTAGCTGGTCTACATAGGGGCTCCGCCAGCTGGGCTAAAAAGGAGACCTGCTCGAAAAAGACAAAAAAAAGACATTTAGTTAAAATAGTAGCCATGATGTCAAACTTTAAGACTGAAACAAAACACATGAAACACTGCTTCTCAAATAAGTAATATTCTGTCCCCCCTAATTCTGTGGCAAGAGGCTCCTGAACTGAGGAACAGAAAAGCAAATTGGGGAACATATTGCTTGAGGGTATCAGATAGAAAGTATTTTAAAAATATTCTATTACGTTTTTTACTCTTATCTTGTATTGCCTGCATGTGATGTAGGTGCACCCTTTGTTTTCATTGTCCTGGAGAGTCAGAAGTGAGACATTGCTGATTCCCTGGAACTGAGTAGGGATGTTATTGGCTGTTGTTAGCTACCATATGGTCTGGGAATCAAACCCAGGGCTCCTGCAAAGAGCTACCTTTGCTCTAACCAGGAGCCATTCTCTCCAACCCAAGAGAGCAAAGTTTGAAATGCTCATTATTTATATTTCAAGCAGCTCTTTATATACCTAGCACATTCAGAAATTCTGGGCAAGAAATGATTCCTAGGTAAGTTCCTTATGAGTTGCAGAAACTTCCTAGCACTGTGGTGGCACGCTTTTAATTGCACTAAAAAAATGGGAGGCAGAGGCAGGTAAATCGCTATGAGATTGAGGCCAACCNCATCTTCTTGTGTCATTTGAATATTACTTATGCACTGACAGGCAAGACAGGGAAAGAATTTTAAGGCAAAGTAATATAAGCTATTTACAATAATATAAAATAACATTAAAAGATGAGCAGCTAAATGGAGCAATAATGATTTATTTCCATCAAAGGCAAACAATTCTAGACATTTGATATAAATTTAAAAAATGGCAGACTTTGGAGTGTCTATTTTTTAAAGAAAGAATGCTAATTTTTGTTGAATTAGACAAGATTGGAAAAATGTCTTTATTCTTAGGTGACAGACACTAAAATATTCAAAGGTCAACGTTTCAATATCTATAGCTCTGTTTCAAATGTACAAAACACCCATGCATATACTCAAACACATTCAGAGATAGAATGTAACAAAATGTTTCATAATGTTGAGCCTCAGTGCTATGCATGCAAGGTTTCCCAAAGTTTTCGCCTGGAAGCTTTTTTTTAATACTTTCTTTTATTTCATTTTTTTTAACAATAAGTAATAAGTTATGAGTACAAGCATCCTTCATGTAAAACCAATTTGCAAGCAGTTGTGCCCAAACCCACACAGCCAAGGCTTCTACCATCCAGCTGGAGGGGCTTGTATGTATATTCAATTTGATCAAATAAGCATCCAGTCTATGTTGCTGTAGTTTCATCATTCACCCCAATCGCAGCCCTTACATTCTACCACACCCCCTCTTCCGCAGATTGTTCCCTAGGCTTTAGAAAAGGGGGGGCACAGGTGGATGGGAAGCAAGACAGTCTACTTTCTCTGATGATAATTTTGGACTCTGATCAGTTATGACTGTTTCTTTTCATGGGCTGACAGTTTGTTCAGGAATAACCTTTCAATCCTACTAATGAAGCACAAGCAATTAGAAATATAGGTATTTAAACAGTACTAATTATTATGATAGGTTACGTTGGTATAGACACAGATGTTTGGATGGTATGCTACTCCATGAATTATGTTTTTTCTGTAAAAGATGACAAGGGATACCTGTATGATGTGCAATCTTCCATAATTGACAAAATGGTTTAAAGCGAGAGCTACCAAACTGTGGCCCATTGTCTGTTTTAATCTGTTTGGGGATGCCCATCTCATAGCAAAGGTAGAAAGTAGGTGGACAGTGAGGTCCTTGTCTTTCTCTCCTGTATGGGGAGTAGCCCAGATGAATCTAGAATAAGTGTCTATGGTGACAAATACATATTTTTGTTTTCCAAAAGAAGCTATGTACGTGATATCAGTTTGCCAGAGTGCATTGGCTTTCAATCCCCTGGAGTTAATTCCCATAACCTGTAGTGCAGGTGTTTGAACTAGAGTAGAACAGAACGAACAAGTTTTAAGGATCCACTGCAGTTGGGCAAAGGGGATATCAGGAAAGCGAGCTTGAAGGCCTTTTAAGTTAACATGGGTGAGGGAGTAGAATTTTTCTGCTTCAGAGAGGGATAGGACATAAACCCCTGTAGAGGAGACTCGGTCTGCTAGAGAGTTGTCTTCAGAAAGAGGTCCTGGTGGGAGGCTGTGGGCACAAATGCTGTATGAAGAGGGGGTGACTCCTATTCTGTAAAAGGGATGAAACTGCAAAGAGAAGTGGGGAGAGGGGATTTTTGTCTAATCAGAAAAAGGATCTGGATAGCCAGGGCAGCAGGTTGATCACATAGGTACTGTCTGATAAGAGATTAAGAAGACTGTTGGTTTCTTTGAGAGCTAGATAAACAGCATAGAGTTCTCTGTACTGTGGGGAATGGCCCTGGCATGGGTGAAACAGGATCTGAGGGGCTTGGTCCAGGTTGTCATAAATGGTGGCTGCAGCCCCTCACTTCCCTCCATCTGTGAAAACAGATGCGGCCTGCCGTATAGGCACATGTTGGAAAAGACAGGGAAGAAGCCAGTTTAGCAATGGGAGAGCAGAGACCCACCTGTTGTTAGGTTAGGGATTTTCTATCTGTCCTGGAAATCCCATGAGGCTTACAGCTATATGGACATGATTTCCCATCAGCCACTGGATATCCAGGAGGGAGAAGTGTATCACTATGACATCAGGCTCCTTCCCCAGTGTCTGCAGGTAAACATTCCCTCCCATTTCTTATCATAGCAGCTAAAGAATTCATTTCAGTTAACAGTCGGGGAGTTCCCCCTAAGGGCATGTGCAGCCACTCTAGTACTCCCCTGGATTGGTAAAGGGGCCCTACAACCATGGGGGTAGTGTTAAAAATAAGCAACTGCACAGGAAAGGAGGGTGTGAAATGTGCTAAAGCCATGCTCTGGAGAGCACCGTTGACTTCAGCCAGAGCTTCTGAGGCTTCTGCTGTGAGCTTTCTCCTGGAAGCTGGGTTTTTGTCACCTTGAAGAAGGTCAAAGAGAGGCTGTAGCATTGTGGTCGGGATGGACAGCCATGGGCGGAGCTAGTTAAGATTTCCTAGGAAGGACTGAAGGCATGCTAGCATGAGCTTAGGAGGAAGTGAGAGTACAGGTTTGAAGGGTCTCACTGCAGTGACAGAAATTTTATTGCCTAGGAAATGAATTGGAGGAATCATTTGAACCTTAGCATGGGCTCTTTTAATTCTAAAAGCTTCTAAGGATGGTACAAGCCTGTCCTTGAAAGTTGCCATTTAGTTGATGATTTGTCCCAAACTAAAATGCCATCCATGTAATGGAAGACTTGCAGACCTTGTTCCATATGGGGTTTAAGAGCCACTGCTACCACCTCTTGGCAGAGCCTTGGGCTGTTGGCCATGCCTTGTGGCAGGACAGTCCACTCATAATGAGTTGCTGGATTTGAATTGTTAATTGCAGGAAATGAGAAAGTGAACCTCTTGCAATCCTAAGCATGGAGGGGGATGAAAAAAAGCAGTCTTTTATATCTAAGGCTAGCAGAGGGGTGTTAGCTGGAATAGCAGAGGCAAGGGGGAGACCCCTCTGCAGTGACCCACATATATGCATAGTTCTGTTAATGGCCCACAGGTCTTGTAAGAGACGCCAACCTCCTCTTGCCTTTTTTATGAAAAAACACAGGGGTGTTCCAGGGTCTGTGAGATGCATGGCTATGTCCCAATGAAAATTGTTCCTTGACTAAGTCTTGGAGAGCTTGTAATTTCTCCCTTTTTAAGGGCCACTCCTTGATCCAGACTGGATCATCTGACTTCCAGTCCAGATTGTAAGGTTATGGCGCGCTCCCCCCGGAATGAAAAGCCATGAGGTCTGAGTTCTTCAGAGCAAAGTTTAATTCAGAGTAGCCGGGGCTAGGCTCAGGGGAGAGGTAGAGAGGAGCCAAGCACAGAATGGCGTTTGGCTTGGGAATTTAAGGGAGAAGGTGGGAGCGAGATTCAGTGGGAGTGGGGTTCAGTGAGAGTGGGGTGGGTCGGAATCTGGAATCTGGCTTCCAGAAGGGTGAGGTGGAAGATTCCTGGGTAATTGGTGGTGGCCTGCTTTAGCATAGCCAAAGGCTGTGCCTGGTATTGCAGGTTCTTGGGCAACTTGGATCTTAGGTGACTGCATTCCGATGGGCTTCTGGAGCTCACACCCTGA
>VZQC01013319.1:5511796-5537527 GCA_009823505.1 Rhizomys pruinosus | reverse complement strand
TTAATTTTATTTATTTCTGTATGCGTATGAATGTACTGTCTGCATGCAAGTTTGTGCACCCGTGTCGTGCAATGCCGCGGAGGTCAGAAGAGGGTCTCGGATTCCCCTGGAACTGGAGTTCTCCTGGAACTGGAGTTACAGACGGTTCTCGGCCGCCATGTGGGTACTGGGGATCGAACCCGGGTCCTCTGTAAGAGCGGTCGGTGCTCTTAACCGCTAGGCCATCTCTCCAGCCCCTATATTTTCTAATAAAGTAGGAAGAGGTTGTTAGCTGCCATGTAGGTGCTAGGAATCAAACTTAGGTCCTCTGCAAGAGCAGTCAGTGCTCTTAAACACTGAGCCATGTCTAGCCCCCCATTTTTTTTTTTACTTTTGAAATTTTTTGTTGGGGTGAAGGTTAAGACAGAGTCTCCCTCTAGCCCCAGCTTGTCTGGAATTTACTATGTAGACAAGGCTGGCCTCAGTGTCACAAATGTATATCTGCCTCTGTCTCCCTAGTGCTGGCATTAAACTCATGCACCATCACCCCCAGCCCTGTTTTTTAAATTATGTATATATAGAATGTAAACATGGAGTCCAGGGTATGCATGTAAATTCAGGTATGCATAGAGACCAAAGTAAGATGTCAGTTCCCCAGATTTGGGGTTATAGTAAGTTGTGAGCTGTGCAACATGGGTGCCTGGAAACAAAGTTGTGTCCTCTCTGAGAGCAGTATGTACTCTAAAACACTAAGCCAACATTCCAGTTCCCAAAATAAAAATACTATGTAAAAAGTCATTATTTTTTATGTATGAACTTTTGTATGTAAGTACACCACAAGTGTGCAATGCCTACAGAGGCTAGAGTGAGCATCAGACCCCTTACAACTGGACATACAGAATGTTGTCAGTCATGTGGGTGCTGGGAACCAAACCCAGAACCTCTACAAGAGCAGCTAGGGCTCTTAGTTTGATATTCTACCCAAAAAGTTAATGAATGAATGTGTTCTTGACAATGAACATATCAGAGTAATGAAAGGCAACACTCCCATGCATACCCTGGAGATTGGGAAGGAGTGTGTGTGTATGTGTGTGTGTGTGTGTGTGTGTATGTTTATTAGATTTGCTTATTGGGTAGAGTCTGACTAGTCTATGAGTAGCTGCACTGCAGTGGAGAGGCTGAGAATCCAGGTAGCTACTCAGTCCACAAGGCTGGATGTCTCAGTAGTTCCAGTCTGGCCTGATGGATTCTTGGAGAGCAGCCAGACTTTAGTCTAAGCTGGGATCTGATGAGTTGATCACAGCAGCAAAACAAACTCACCAGTGAGAGAGAAGGCAAGCAGCAAAAAGGGACAAGTTCCCTTCTGCCATGGCCTTTTATGCTGGCTGCCATCAGAAGGTAATGCCCACATTTAGGGTGGGTCATCCAGCTTGAGATAATCCAATATGAGGATCTCTTTCTCATTTTTGTTAATCCCAAATCCAGTCAAGTTGACACTCAGGATTAACAGGATTAACCATCACAAGGCCACCCTTTGTCAACTTGACACCCAATTCCCTTTCCTTATGTTATTTTTAAATGTCAAATGAAAAACAATGGCAAGGTCATAATTCCACCAAACATGATATAAGTATCTCCTGTGCAATCACAGTGCATTATGTATCTTAGAGTAGGTGGTAAGGTCTTTGAGGAATACTTAGTCGTTCAGTATCTAGTAATCTGAATATGACAGCACTTAACAGTTATCTCAGTTGCACATTCAAAGGGGAATGAGACATATGTGCTTAATATATGTGTATATATGCACAAGTATATTTTTAACCAAATAGGACAAAAGTTCATATGTATTAGAATTCATGTTTGTGCACCTGGTCCTGTGGCCTCAGCTGATATTTATGACTACCTTCCTCTACTACCCATTCTGTATTTCCTCCCCCATCAGCAAGCACCACTGCAGTTCTTGGCTCTTTTCCTGGAGGAGTGACCCATGCCTTCATCCCCGAAGGTTCTGGGCCATTTGTTGCCCTATATTGTTTGGGTTGTTGCCGTTTCCCGTTGACCTTAATCACAGGACATGGTAGCACCAAATAGTGCCCTACAGAATCTTCTGCCTTCCAGATGTAATCTTTCTTGGCTCCATTGTGGAGAAAACGTCCAAATTCCCTCTGGTAGTCTGGATCAATCACTTCTCCTAATATTGTTTTTCCATTCTTAGCCTGTTGTTTTAAAAGCAATAGAAGCCCAAAGTGGCAAGGTGGAAGTAGTCTTAGCTTCCAGTTCAATGGGATGTTTGCTGTGTCTCCTGGCAAATGCACTTCCCCTTTGGAACCAAAATTTCTAGGCCAGCAGATCACAAGGTCATTCATACAGGAAGCAAATATTTTCCTAGTGGGTGACTAGTGGAATCCTACCAACCTCCAACCTGTGATTCCTGGACCTGTGAAATCTGGCTATAGGAGAAACTATACCATGTATTAGATGCTGATTCAAAGCATATACTGCCTGGTGGAGAAGCTTGCCCTAGCCCTCCAGGGTATTGTTACCTAATTGGTGCTATAACCTTGTCTTCAAAAGGCCATTCCATAATTCTGTCAAGCCAGCTGTTTCAGGGTGGTGGGGAACATAGTAAGACTAGTGGATTCCATGCCCATGGGCCCACTGTGGCACTTCTTTGGCTGTGAAGTGAGTTCCCTGGTCAGAAGCGATGCTATGAGGAATACTGTGATGGTGGATAAGGCATTCAGTAAGTCCCTGGCTGGTAGATTTGGTAGAAGAATTATGTGCAAGAAAGGCAAATCGATAACCACTATATGTGTCTATTCCTGTAAGGACAAAGTGTTGTCCCCTCCATGATGGAAGTGGTCCAATGTAGTCAACCTGCCACCAGGTTGCTGCTGGTCACCCCAGGGAATATGCCATGTCAGGGGTTCAGTGTTGCTCTCTGTGGTTGGCAAAACTGGCACTCAGCAGCAGCTATAGCCAGATCAATCTTGGTGAATTTTGGTCTGAGAGATTTATTTGGAAGTAGAACATTAATCATGAAAACTGAAAAACTCTGTAAATATTATCAATGATTTTGCAGAATATTACATGTGGAAAATCATCTGGAAAATCCCCTATTATGTATTCTGTCTATGTTTTGATCACAGTATAGAGTTAGAAATCTAGGTATTTTCTAAGGTCTCAATTTATGAACTATCCAGCACTGGCATACAAAGGCACAGAACATTTTCTGTTTTTATTTACATTCTTACATTAAGATAGATGGATATGGTGTCCTTAGGTCCAGTTGTAATTGATAAAGACATCAACCATGTAAAATGCCTGAGTAGAGGGTGTTCAGGGCTGGGCTGACAGAAGGGGGTCCTTGTTAAAGGAGTTAGAGGTGAGTGGAAGGGGTGGGGTGTCAGTGAGTTGGGACCCCCATAAGGGTCATAGGAGTGCTTGCAATGAGACAGAAGGCAGTGTTTAGGGCAATGATGGGTAATGGGAACAGAGGAAACTCAACATTTAGAGGAAGGATGTAATGTGAGTGATGTCAGAGAGCAAAGTAGGAGGAAGGAGCCAGGCTGCTAGTGGGCGGGGCCAAAGAAGACTTTGGAATGAGTCCAAGGCCAGCTAGACTGCTGGGTTTTATTGTGACTAGTAAACTCACCACAGAAGAAGTGACCAAATGGAGCTGTGTGGTGCAGAATTTGAGGAGGGCTGCATAGAGGGGACCCCCATGTCTCAGGATAGTCCCAGGGACCACTCATAGCAGTGTAAAGGAGGATCAGAGGCATGGGGACAGGTAAATATGTCTATCTAGGGGATGGAAAAACTCACTAGAGACACAGAAACCACATGGAAAACTGTGTTGGGGAACCTGAATAAGGGTGGGCCTTATAAACTCATGGAGGATCAGAGAGGAGTGCCCAAAATGTGGGATCAAAAGGAGGCTGACCTAGAAACCTCAGGAGTAGGGGAGTGTAATGGAGTGGATTTGGAGGAGAGGTGGGGAAATGAGCCTTTTCAGAGGAGCTTGCAGCTCAGAACCAGAGGCGGGTGTGTTGGGATATACCAGGAATCTAGCCTTATTCTTGATTTTTTTTCTTTCAATCCCTTTATCAATACTAAGCCAAGGAATATCAGACATCTCTAATTCTGTCAGTAGGCCATCTTTTAATACATACCTCAATCAATCAAATAAACTTTTAACACCATTTTTAACCACTTGAGTATCCGTGTTAATCCTAGAATCTACACTTAGTTTTCCCATATGGATAAACTCAGTCTGATCCAATTTTATATTACTTTCACCATTATCCCGCATGTTTCAAATCCATTCCCACATGCATTCTTTAGAATTCTGCCTGAATGAATTAGCAAACTCACTAAGTTCTATAGTGGTGTAGCACACCACCTCCTGGACCATACTTTCTATCTCACATCTAGGGGCCTGCTTAGCCTTGACTCTGGATATAGGTCTAGAGGCTACAGTTGTTGGACACTGGGGGGGACATCAGCTCCCTTTGTGAAGGTGGAATTAGTTTCCTTAGGCAAGGGTGGGGGGGGCAGGTCTGCAGGGTGTGGGGATGCCTTCTCTGCTGAGGGTGGGGGGATTAAGTCCTCAGATGAAGTAAATCCCTCAGAATCCGAGGGCTCAAAGTCCTCATTCTCATCATGGTTCTCCCACACGTCTCCACCCCAAGTTTCAGGATTCCACCCTTTCCCTAAGTACCCTCACTTTGACTGCTGACACTCTCCATGGTTGGGAATTACATTTGCATTGTAAATCAGCCAATCATATAATAAGGCTTCCAGCTTGATTTTCTGCAGCTTTAGTTCTTTGGCTGCTGGAGTGAAGAGTCTCTTCCAGGGCGCACTTGGAAACTTTTAAACTGTTGATGTGAATCTGGAGCTGGTTAACTTTATCACTGCGCTCCTTGTTTTCCTCCATCACTTTATCCAGAGATGCTAGGAGCAACCAGTCAACATCATTATTTTTCTTATTTTCCCACAATTTGTCAAATATTTTACATAGAGAATTGCTAGATTCCTTGCTCCTCACAAGAGGTGAGTTAGGAAACTCAGTTGCATCTGTCTTGATAATTGCTTCAAATAGTCTGCACCAAGGATTTTCATTCCTCTCCATGCCACCAGGAGAGCCTTTAGCGGTGTAGGCTTTCTTGTCGTGGAGAGCTGGCCGCAGAAACTACCAAGCCCATAAAAGTAATGCATCCTTTCAGTACTGTTTCTCCAGAACCACTCCTACTACCACTATCTTTATTAGTTAAGGTTCTTTAAAGAAATGGAATCAGTAAAATGAATACCTATATCTCTATCTATCATCTATCTATCTATCTATCTATCTATCTATCTAATATCTACTTAATATCTATGTATCTATGTATCTATCTATGTATCTATCTATGTATCTATCTATGTATCTATCTATGTATCTATCTATCTATTTATCTATCTATCTATCTATTTAGATTCATTGGATTTGCTCATGGGTTAGAATCCCAGTAGTCCAATAATAGCTGTACCACACTGGAGAGGCTCAGAATCCAGTTCGTTGCTAAGTCCTCAAGTCTGGATGTCTCAGTCATCCCAATCCAGTGCTGAAGCCCTGGTAGATTCCTGGAGAGCTGCCCATGTTCAGTCCAGCAGAGGCTGGAATCTGAGGAGTTGATTACAGCAAGATGAACTCACCAGTGAGAGAGAAGGCAAGCAGCAAAAAGGGACAAGCTCCCTTCTGCCATGGCTTTTTATATTGGCTGCCATCAGAAGGTAACGCCCACATCTAGGGTGGGTCATCCAGCTTGAGATAATCCAATATGAAGATGTCTTTCTCATTTTTGTTAATCCCAAATCCAGTCAAGGTGACACCTAGGATTAGCAGGATTAATCTTCACATCCTCCAAGTTTAAACCCACTGGTAAAAGCTAAATTGAAGTCTTTCAGTTCTTATTTATTTAGACAATTTTAATGGTGTAGGTCCATTGTAGCTGCTTTGGCATAGGACCCAGGATTGATTCCTAGCACCAGCATAGCAGTTAGCAACTGTGCATTAACTTTAGTTCCAAGGATCTGGTGCCCTCTTCTGACTTCCACAGGTATTGCACAAAGCAGGTGGTATTACATACATGGAGGCCAAACCCTCAAAATATTTTTTTAGTTGTGTTCTGTTTATGGGTTTGGAGAGATGGCTCAGCCATTAAGAGTACTGCCTACTCTTGCAGCAGACCTGGCTTTGGTACCCAGAACATACATGGCTGCTGAAAACTGTACTTCACTCCAGTTCCCGGGATTCACCCTCTTCTGACCACAGCATTGAATGAAATGAGTGCACTCTCCAAATGCAGCCAATGCACTCATGCACATAACATACATTATTAAAAATAATCACTGGTTCATAAAACTAAGAAATGAAACTGAAGGATTTCTAATTATTGGTCAAAACTATGTGTTCTCTATAACTATATTTTACAAGATTACTATCTTGTTGGAGGCTGATAAAGACCATGAATAGTAACAATATCCCCTTCAGTAAGGGTCAAGCCAAATGGGACTCAAAATTTTATATACCCAAATAGAAACTATGCCTTATTAAATGCTGTTTTTTCAAGAAGCTTTAGAAAAGAAGATTATCAATACTATAGAGTGACATAGTATAGGTTGGCATAGTGATCTCTTTGGTCTCCTTCCAGTCTAACCCTTCGAGAGTGTGTCCTCCTGTATTCTGCAATAAAATATCTGGCTAGCTTCTATTCTATTATGAAGAATAAAACCTGGATGTATGTTTTTTTTTACATGCCTGTAATCCTAGCACTCGGAATGTAGAGACAGGAAGATCAGAATTTCAAGGACATCCTTTCCTACATAGAGAGTTTGAAGCCAGTCTGGGCTACCTGAGATCTTGCCTCAAAAGAAGAAAACAGAAACTTTCAGGGCTGGGGATGAAGTTTAATAGCTATAGTGCTTGTTCAGCTTGCATGAAATCCTGGCTTAATCTCCAGAAGTCTGTTAATTGGGCACTGTGATACATGTCTGTATTCTCAGCACTCAGCCTTGTCTCAAACAAAGAAATAAAAAATCCAAACCATGCCAAAACCAAAACCAAGTATTAAACATACCCAGGGAGAAGGGGGGAACCTTTAAATCAATGGATACCAAACTTTTGTGGGTAGACATCACATGGGAAATGTGTTAAAAATGGAACTCCTCCAGCCACACCATAGGTTTGCAGTTTATTTTAACAGAGTCCCCAGAATCTGCATTTTAATAATATGGCTATTTTTCATTTTATATTATTTAATCATTTAAGTACTTTTCTTATTATACTGGTACAGATAATCATAGACCTGTACTTTGATATTATTGTCTGAAACATGGCATAAAGAAAATGGGCATACTAAATTTTTTTGAAAATGTAAAACTTAATGGATTTTTTTCACTTTCTATATTCTTCCTCAGTAATGACATCTTTACGTTCAACACAGTAAAAGTTTTGGAAGACAGTAAAATATATCTATATATCTATATAAATTCTGGGCTACTATCATAAGGCTTTCATAAGTCTCTCGTGGGTAAGACCCTCAACTATAGAAGGTACAGTGATTCCTAATTTTCTCAGAAAAGTACATGACTGCCATTAAGCTAAAGTACAATTTAGAAGTAAAGACTAGGCAAAAATTCAGGGTAAGAGTAAAGGTGAAGACATTAACACTATGAAAAGACACAGAACAGAAAACACTAATTTCAGAATAGGCACTAACAGTTCTAGTCTGGTAAATGGCTTTTAGTTTCAACTAAAGATTTACCTATACTTGCAAACTGCAAGAATCACCACAAGACTCATTTCAATTTATTTTAGAAGAACAAAAATCAGTTCATCTTTGCGGGGGGAGTTCACAGGAGAAGGCAGAGAGTGTAGACTACCTTTTCCGGCTTCCCCTCCGCCGAAAAGCTTCACTCCGCTGGCCCGCGGCGAAGTGGGACTGGAGAGAGTGGGCGCGCTGCTGAAAACAACCACGGCAGGGAGTCGAGTCAAGCAGGATCTCAACTTTATTGGGGGTGTACACACATTTTATAGGTTGGGGGGGATTTTGTGTGAGGGGATGTCTACAGCATATGATTGGTGGGTAAATACAAGGTCGAGATGGAAAGGTTATTGGGACCTATAGCTAACTTTCTACCATGCACACCTTATTAGCATACCATATCTCAAAGACATTTTTGAGATTCCACCTTCTACTCGAAGGGCAGGGGGACAGTCTGAAACTCGAGGCCAGGCCTGCGTGCTTTCAGTAGGCCCATTTTTCCTTTTGGCCGCTTATACCAACACATCTTCAGAAGAGACTTCTTTCATGCCTATTATGAATTTATTCTATCAAATTTAAAGTGTGACCATTGGGCAGGAACCATTTTCCAAAACACTGTGAAACTAAGGAGTAATAGAAAGAAAAGGTTTCATTGTGATTGGTGCTTTCCCCCAGTTTCATGTGTTGCAAGCTTTGTCCTAAGCATAGTAATTCAGGTATCTCAAGAGCCTGTCACAGGTGGAGCCTAGCATGTCACCAGGTGCCAGTCTCAGAAAGGACTGAGGCACTTCTTGTGAGACTCTGAATTAGTTCTCTAAGAGAACTGCCATAAAAAGAAGCCTGGGGCTGGGAATGTAGTTTGGTTGTATAGTGCTTGCCTTGTGTGGACAATGCCTTGAGTTCAACCCCTAGTACTCTGTGAAGCAGGCATGGTGGCACATGTGTATAATTCCAGTACCCAGGAGGGAGAGGCTGGAGGATCAGAAGTTCAAGGTCACCCTCATCTACATAAAGAGCAAAGGTAGCCAGAGATACTTGAGATCCTGCCTCTAAAACATAGGGAAAAAAGAATAAGCCTGGCATCCCTCAGGTGCAGTGGTTTCTTAGATCAAGTCCTCTACCATGTACCATTTGTATTGTGATGAAGTCCAAGAGAGATTCATTAGCACCTAGCATTTCATGGGTACTATGCCCTTGAGCCTCTAGAATGTTGAGATAAATATTTTTTCTTTATACAAATACCAGCATCAGGCTCTTTATTAGAGTAAGAGAAAATGGAGTAACAGCAGGCCTAAATCATGAATGTATGTACATTAATTTTTTTCTCTAATACTTAAGACTAATCCTGAAAACAAAATGAGTACATAAAGAAAAGTTAAAACACTGAAGAGGTGGCCCAGTGGTTAAGAGCATTTGTTGCTCTTCTGTAAGATCCAGGTTTAATGCCCAGCAGGCACATTGGACAGGTCACAGAAACCTGGAACTCCAATTCCAGGCAAGGTATCTGATGCCCACATCCAGACTGTGGACCACAGAAGACACATGGCATACATTCACGTATGTACACGTAGTACTGACACGTCAGTAAAAGTTAAAGTGTTTTTAAATGTCACTTTCCACTTGAACGTATTCAGGAAGACTTGTAGAATGTATATCCACTGCTATACCACAGGGAGGATACCAAGAAAGACTTGGGCAACAGCATCAGGGGAAGTAAACACCTTTGAGGACTTCAGACAACCCCATGCCCACAGAATGGGAAAACTATAACAGAATGGTCATCACTCTGCACTCCTAAAGAAAGGGAGTAAGGGGGCTGGAGAGATGGCCTAGCGTTTAAGAGTGCTGACCGCTCTTACAGAGGATCCAGGTTCAATACCCAGCACCCACATGGCGGCCGAGAGCCATCTGAAACTCCAATTCCAGGAGAACTCCAGGTCCAGGGGAATCCGCGACCCTCTTCTGACCTCCGCGGCATTGCACGACACGGGTGCACAGACTTGCATGCAGACAGTACATTCATACACATACAGAAATAAATAAAATTAATAAAAAAATTTTTTTTAAAAAAGAAAGGGAGTAAGAAGTACAAAGGGGGCAGAAAATATCTAGTATGTTGGGGACTTTTTGAAAGGCAACATTAAAGTACTTATCAATAGTACTGGAGAAATGGTTCAGCACCTAAGAGAACTGGATGCTCTTGAAGAGGACCTGAGTTCAGTTCCCAGCACCCACATGGCTGCTGACAACTGTCTGTAACTCCAGTTCAACAGGAGCTAATGTCCTTTTCTGACTCCTTGGGCACTTCACACACAAGTACACTTACGTACATGCAGGCAAAACACTCATAAAATGGAATTTTTACAAGTATTTTTAAGATGGCCATTACTACACTTCCCTTCCTACAGAACTTTGCAAAGTCTGCCCTCAAGGAGAAAACGGAGTGACAAGAACCACCTAGGCTTTACCCCTCCTACTCCAAAGGAAAAAATATGCCACAGTGGGCACTACCAAGAATATGGAGTGATTCATTGATTAAAAAATAGGAGGAGGGTCAGAAGAGATACCTCAGTGGTAAAGAGGAAGTCTCATATGTTAAAATCACCACAGTCCATCAGGGGTGGTGGACCATGACTTTAGGCTGATCTCTATGAGTTCAAGACCAGCCTGGTCTACAAAACAAACTCCAGGCCTGCTTGGACTAAATGTAGACCATGTCCCAAAAGACCAAAAAGAAAATCACCACAGTCTGGACCCCTTGGAGAAACTGGAAGTAGAAACTGATTGCTAATTCCTTCTAGAATAGAGTCCCTTAATCTAGGTAGTAGGGAAGGCAGCTGATTCTAGATGATCTCATAGGAGATGAAGTCTACCTTGTTACAGGTAGTACATCTAACCTTAAGGAGGTCCAGTTGTAGGGGGTTGAGCCACTTTTTACCATTCTCTAAGAGTAAGTTAGAGAGTGTGGACTTAGTAGTAGGATTTATATATTCAACCAGTCCAGAGCTTTGGGTCCAGTATATGCAGTGTAGTTTCCACTTAGTGACCTTTAGAGCTACATGTGACATGAAGGCACATCCACTATCTAAGCCAATTGGCAGAGGCAACCCAAACCTAGAAATTATTTCATACAGGAGGTTGGTGACCACAGTCAGGCTGGTTCTTTTTTTTTTTTTTTTTTTTTTTTTGTAGCAAATGTCTCCCCACATTTGGAGAATGTGTCCACAAATACTAGCAGATATCTTTACCCTACAGGAGGGGCCCTTATTTGAATGAAGTCAATTTCCCATTTTCTCCCAGGGTTTAGTCCTCATATGCAGACAGCCAGTGTACACTTGGCCCTTTGTTTACGGTTGTCTTGAATACAAGGGAAACAAGGAGAGGTGATCTGGGTGGTTAATTCCAAAATGTTCAGTTTGGTATTTTAAAGAATATAGGTGAGTTGGTTTTATGGCAGCCAGGTGGATTGTGTGGTGAAGCTGGTCCTCAAGGAGGCACCAGAATGTGTGTGAATTATGATCCTGAAGTCTGGCAGACTGCACTATACCCCAGGGTCCCTTTGTGTTCCCAGGGAGCAGGCATTGTTTTCTTCCTTCATAGGCTATGCTTGCTGATGGGGGACACAGGGACAAGAAAGTTCTGAGAAAATTGATGAGTGTCTCCACAGGTAGTTCAGCAGCCTCTCAGTCTCTATTTAATTGGTCCACCAGTTAATTTCCTTTTGCCTTGGGAGTGTCAGCCTTTTCGTGGCCCCTGCCCCGTGTTTGGGGAGCCAGATATCCCCGAGAGCTGGATTTTCTTCTTTGTTTTGATAGTTTTTTTTTTTTCCGTTTGCAATTAAGAATCCTCTTTCCTTATAGGTAGGAATCATTGTGCGTACATGAAGGATAGAGAAATGAACATTATCTGCTCTCCCTGACAATGTTCACTGCTCTATCCTTTCCCAGCAGAATGCCTGGGTGGGAGCAATCAATGTCTTTTGCAAGGAGGTTCAGTGGGGGAAGTTGAATTTGATTTATGGATTTATCCAACTCCAATGTTTCTCTGTTCAGTTTCTGTCTTTTGGAGATAGAGTATTAAAATTTCCAACCATTAATGAGTTGGGGAGAATCTGTATGCTTTTTCATCTAGTTGTATTTCTTTTATAGAATTGAGAGAATCCATCTTTGGTCTGTACATATTTAGAATTGTAGTATCCTCCTGATCAATTGGTCCCTTATTGAGGGTGTACTATTGTTTATCTTTTCTGCAAAATTCCATTTCAAATCTATTTTGTTTGTTGTTTTTGTAGACATGCTTGTTTGTTTCCTAGTTCCATGATTGCTTAGCTTTTCAGTTCCTTTATCTTTTGGTAGTGTCTGTCTTTGATAGCAACATGTGTTTCTCTGAGGCAGCAAGAAAATGGATCCTCTTTCCTAATCTAATCTGCTAGTCTGTGTTCTTTGATGCCCAGGAGTTGGGACTATTGATATTCAGAATTATTATGGATAATGCATATACAGTCCTATCCTTTTTTGATACTGTGCTGTTTTCTCTGGCCTTTTAGATGAAGAGTTTTGGCACTATTTTTCTCCTTTGACATCTAGATGTGCTTATCCTTTAATTTTGTGCCTAGTAATCTTTCCAGTATCTTCTGTAGAGCAGTCTCCATGGTCATAAGTTCTTTTAGTCTATGTCATCAAAAGCTTTTACTTCTCCGTCAATTGTTTTCTGAAGTACAAGACTCCATGTTGGCAGTTCTGAAAAAAAAAAAAAAAAAACAACAACATTCCAAGTCCTTCTGACTGCAAAAGTTTGCATAAATCAATTATAACAAAAAGAAATATAGTGAATAATTTTTTTTTTTAATTACCATTGAACAATCAATCTGTTATTGTGATTGGTCTGGCATTGTAGGGGACTTAGCCCTTTTCTCTTAGAACTTTCAATACCATTGTGTAGTCTGTGTCTTTAGTGGGTTAACTATGATGTGTCTTGGAGAGTTTCTTTTCTGAACCTGTGTATTTGATGTTCTGTGGGCTTCTTGGATGCATAACTTTTTCTGTAGATTTGGGAAACATTCTTCTGTGATTGAATTTAAAATATCTATTCTTTTTTTCTCTTTTCTGAGTCCATCATTTTCAGGTATAGCATTTTAATGATTTCCTAAAATTCCTGCATATTTCCTTCCAGTAAGTTTTAAATTGGAATTTTCTATGCTTTACCTACAAGCACACCTAACTTTGATTTCTGGAAGACCCACTTGTTTTAGTTAGCAAATGGAAAGGCTGCCCTCTCCTGGTGTCTGCCTCATTTTCAGCCTTGGGCTTCCTGTGACACACCCAGAAACATCCATTTCCTGTTAAAGCCTGGGAGGAGAGAGCAGGGCTGAAGCAGAATTGGAGAGGTGCCAAAGTCTAGAGGGTCCCTGAGTCCACAGAGACCTGGGGAGCCCTCCACATCCAAAGCAGGGTTCTGCAGAATTGGAGGCAGGCAGAACCAGACCAGCGCTGGACAGATGTACAAGTTCACCCTAGAGAGAGAACCACGTGGAGAGGCTGTTCCAGAGCAGAATAGGTGTGGTTCCTGTAGGTACCAGGAGGTGGAAGGGGAGTGCTGAGGAAACCAGAAGCCCTGAGAGAGACTCCTGGTCTTGTGATCAAAGTGGTACTGGTGTCTCTGCAAAGTTGGGAGCTCTGAACACAGGCAGGTCTGTGAAATTCACCTGGGATTTAAACATTGTTTATGCTTACCCTGTAGCAAGGACTGCAGGACGCTGTATTTCTATTCTATCAATAATTTGTTGGGGCGTTTCATGCTTGTTTCATTAAATTTGTAGATGGTTTTTGGTAGGATGGCCATCTCCACAATATTAATCCTACGAATTCATGAGTGTGTGAGACTCTTTCTATTGTTTGTATCCATTTAAAAATTTTTTTCAAGTGTCTTAAGCATTTCATGACACAAGATTTTCACTTCCTTGGTTTGATTTTCTTAAATATCAAATTTTTTTCAATAGCAATTTTAATGGTACTGTTCTTTTATTTCTTTCTTTGTATGTTTATCAATTTGCTTTTTTTCATTTTTTGCCTTTTACACAGGGTCTCTATCTCCAGCTGAACTCACTATGTGGACTAGGTTGGCTTTGAACTCATAGCAGTCCACCTACCTCTGCCTCCTTTTGTGTGGCGTTTAGCTTCCTTCATTTTTTTGCATGATAAATTCAGAAGCTTTATGGCATATAATATTGTCATCCCAATAATAAAGTAAGATTTCCACCCTGTAGTTTTCACTTAGAAGTCCAACATTTAGTATGCAAACTGAAGAAGCTCTGTACCTATCAGGGTTCAGAAAGAATATTCCAATTGGAGAGTCATTGGCAGAATTCCCTATTGATAAGACCCTTAAATGTTTGTAGGGCAAGTAAAAACTACTATTTTCTTTTTTTTTTTCATTAAACAATTTTTATTTTATCATTTTATTTTTCTTTTTTATTTATTTTTAAATATATATTTTGCTCAAGATTATCAAATCTAGGATCTGTGCTACCCCGCATCTCTCCCCACCCCACCAGAGCTCATGTTTCATATTTATTCTATTCTTGTCAAACATGCTTTTCATCTCTTTTAGTTTATCAATATTCTCCATGTGGAAGTTGGACTGTTTTGAGCAGAAGGTTCACTGTTTCCTCACGTTATTTGATGCTGTCCTTTCTGTGTTGTTGTTGTTCTTGTTCTTGTTGTTTCCCCATATGCATCACTCCCAATTCTTGGACAAAAGCTCAAAGGACCTTGCACAAGAAATACTTACAAACTAGGTAATTGGCACTAGAATCCACAGATGATGGGATACCATTCATCATTTGTTTTTCTAGGGACTGTGTTACTTCACTCAGCCTGACGTCTTACTAGCCCCAACCATTTTCCTGCCAAAGCTCCTGATGTCATCTTTCTTTACTTGCTGCATAGAAACTCCATTGTGTACTACATTTTCTCTATCCTATCTCATCAGTGAGGGGCATTTGGGTTGGTTCCAGCTCTTTCTATTGTGAAAAGAGCAACAAAAAAAAAAAAAATGGCTGTGCATGTATCTCTGTGGTGGCGTAAGTCTTGAGGGTACATGCCCAGGAGTGGTATGGCTGGGTCGGGTGGCAAGTTCATTCCAAGTCTTCCAAGGGTTCTCCACACTGCTTTCCATAGTGGCTGTACGAGTTTACATTCCCACCAGCAGTGGATGAGTGTTCCCCTTTCCCCACAACCTCTCCAGCACTTGGTATCATTTGTTTTCTTGATCCTAGCCAGTCTTATTGGAGTAAGATGATATCTTAAAGTGGTTTTGATTTGCATTTCCTTAATGATTAGTGATGTTGAACACTTCTTAAGATGTTTCTTAACCATCTCTAATTCCTCACTTGTGAAGTCTCTGTTCAGCTCTTTGCTCCATCTATTGAGTGGGTCATTTGTTTTCTTCTTTGTTTTTTGAGTAGTTTATATATTCTGGAAATCAATGCTTTGTCCGATGTTTCTGTGGTGAAGGTTTCCTCCCACTCTGTGGGATTTCTCTTCACTTCCTTGATTGTTTCTTTTGATGTACAGAAGCTTTTGAGTTTAATGAGCTCCTGTTTGTCAATTGTCGACCTTAATTCTTGTGCAGTTGCTGTCTGATATAGGAAGTCTTTTCCTATGCCTATGTCTTGTAGTCTGCTGCCAACTTTTTCTTCTATCACCTTCAGAGTTTGGGGTTTCACGTTGAGGTCTTTAATCCATCTGGAGTCCACTATTGTACAGGGCGAGAGGGGTTTAATTTCATTCTTCTACAAGTGGTGATCAGTTTTGCCAACACCACTTGCTGAAGATGCTGTCTTTGCACTTACTTACACGCAGGGTAAACATCAAATCATTTAAAAATCAATACTAGATAAAATTTTTACCAAATAATTTTAAAAAGAAGTCAAAGCTTAAACATAAGGTGTGAAACAAGTCTCATAGGACAAAGAATGTAAAGGAGCTGCCAGGGATGTGGGGAATCATGATAATGCTAGATGAAAATGTCTCACCAATGTGGGGTGCTATTAATGAGGTGAGTGAGACTTGGTTGTTTTAGCAATGGAAAGGTTATTAGTGTCCTTGATAACAGGACATACTCAGTGGACAATCCCAGACCCACTACACCTCATGCTGCTCCAGCCCATGGGGCAGACCCAGGAGAGGATGTGCAGGTGTGTCAGTCAGCTCATAGAGCTGTGCACATGCAAGTCCACATGTGCCCACAATGAATAAGTGCATTTACTGGAGTTGCTGACAGGATTGTGGCCAGGGGTTATTACAAGTGTGTGGTAAGGGGTTACTATGAAGTATGTAAAAGCATGAAACCAGGTCACTCTAGGAGCACGCTTTCCTTCCATGTGGGACTGCCAGCGTGAGCTGCCTGCAGACATGTGGTGGGACCAGGACCAGACAGCATGGCAGGGGGCAGGGGGGCAGGGAGAGAGAGACAGACAGACAGACAGACAGACAGACAGAAAGAGAGGCACAGAGAGAGTTATGGCAGCTGGCGTCCACCATTTATACCCGTGGGGTGGGGCCTCAGGTAAGTGGGAAGGGGTCAGGGGATTGGCAGCTTATGGAGGAAGTGGGCACCTGTGTGCCCCTTAGGATTCTGGGAAGCCTGGACCTAATATTTCAGCCTTTTGCTTATGATAAGGAAATGGGGCACTGTTCTCTCTCTTCTGTATCTGCTTCAGAGCTGATCGGATGTGAAGTCTTGGGGAACAGCTGTCAGGCTGGAGAGTTAGAATCCTGTTTCCCATTTTGGTTGCTCTGGGTGCTCTGCCTGGTGGATTTGGTCCAGATCGATAGTGGCCAGGACTTTTAGTGGATGTTTTCTCTGCAACTGAAAAGACAAGCTAGTTGAGTCTTATATGAGTATACCAGTGCAGGGACTTCACAGTACCATCAGGGGGCTACTGGGTGCATTAGCAATTGGAGGGTCCCTGTCTAGAGAATGCAGAGGGAAAAAGGACGTGTACCTTGGTTTGAGAAATTGGAAAAAGTTTTAGTATGCAGAGCTCTAGAATGAGGGCCAGCTTTAGTACACAGGGCTCCAGAATGAGAGCCATAACCATGAGATTATGAAAGGTGGTATTTTCTGGCATGGCACACTAAATCTGTCACCTATCTCTGAGATATTTTCTAATATGACAGAGTAGGTTCCTAACTTGGCATGGTAGGTCTCTCACCTATCTCTCTGATAATAGCCTATTTCATTTTCTCTTCTTTATATTACAGTTTCCTGTTGGGTTATTTAAAACCACACAGTTAGCTCAGATAAATAAAGTTTGTTTTGGTGTTAAGGTCAGTTGAGGTTCTGGTCCTTAGGGGGTCACTCAGGCCTGGTGCCTTTCTCTCTTCACCAGTTCCATCTATGTGAGGACAAAGTCAGGCCTTGCTTGACCAGAGCTTCCCTTTGAAGCATGAGGAGTCTCTCCTCTATATGGACTTTCCTCCTTTGACTGGACACTGGCAGGATGAAGTCCTTTTAAGTGAATCTCCAAGACTTCCCTGGCTCGGGATGACTGGTGACTCACTGCCACAGGACATGCACAAAGTTGCGGATGCAGGACCCTAGGACCCAAGTCGACCTCAGAGGGTGGGGGCCAAAATATTGTCCCATCAAATCCCTCTTGCCAAATCAGATTAGAGCTTTAAGTGTGGTTGCTAAACCTCCAAGAGGATTGTTTGAATTAATTTGGTACATTAATTACCATACAACTCCTAAGTAAAGCTTGAACATTGACTTAAGCACTGTTAATAAATTCTTAATTGCTGTGGCAAAAATATTCTGACTAATAATAAAAGCTCATGGTAGGAGCCTGGTAGTGGCTGTAGCACAGGCTAGGAAAGGATGCTATTTACTGGCTTGTGTTGCTGGCTCATATTCAGCCTATTGTATACAATATAGAAATATCTGGCCAAGAATGGCATTGCCCACAATGGGCACAGGCCAGTCCAATGAAGGCAATTATTGAGGTTTCTCAGCTCAGGTGTATCAAGTTGACATTAAACCTATGCAGTAAGTCCTACAATTTGTTCTTTAAGGTCTATGAAGGTCATTTAAGTACTCAAAGTACAATGATTTAAACCATGCAAGGCAAAAGTTTCTAACAACATAGCCCATGAAATGAACCCAAGATAATAAAGAGGTTAAAACAGTACCTTCTCAAATGAAGGCCATGTCACTTGTCCCCAGATTTTGAATTATAGCTTTGAAAAGGAAAAGGAGGGGGGCATTGTCACATACCTGCAGCAGGCACATAATACTTAGGGCTCACCCAAATTGGTTACATTTGGGCTGTCCGTGTGGTCACCAGAAGTAAAACCTAATTTCTCTTAAATATATTAAAAGTAACATGTGCAAAGTATAGCAGATATATAAAACAATTTTAGTATCTATGGGTAACTCTATATATGTCTGTTTCACTTGAGGCTGTAACTAGGTATATAGTACCTGGTAGGTGGAATACAATTTCTTGTATATGCCATAATTACATTATAGAATTCTTAAAAGTGAACAGTACTTCATGCATACACTCATAAATAAGGTTCTAATAAATAAATTTGGTGATGACACTTTGTAAAAGTTGTGCTAAGCAGAGGTACATGCATTGTAATCACACACATTTATCTACACATTCCTTTAAGAGATTTTTATCCTAGCAATTGTATTGAACCATCATATGCTTTGGAAAAAACACCTTTAAAAATATTATTTAAAACATGCATCACTGATTAAATGCACTGCCAAGGCAGAGATGACATCTTTCACCTTTGGTTCTACAACTATGATCTTATTGAAATACTTTTTACAAGTGATGGAAAACAGAATTACATATAATCAAAAATCTGGAAAAAGAAAATTTTTAGTTGTTATACCTGTGGAAAAATAATTTGGACAGATAAGAAATAAAACCTTCAGATAAACAGTGTAGAAATCTAGGAACCCAGGTTCAAATCAGGCCTTTGAAAAAAAAATTAAGAGGCACACCCAAAGTAAACTCAATTTAATTTTTTGTTTGTTCGCAACATAGAATAAAACATGTTTGAAGTGGCCACTTTGTTTTGACAAAAAACACAGAACATGGACACATGACAGTTACAAAGACACATTGAAAAATGGTCATAACACACAGACAGGTTTGGACAGACACATGACCTAAATGTATCCATTAACTCTGGACTGTGGGAAAAATCCCCTTTTATCTAAAGTTGTCCTTCATTGTCCAGGGCTGTAGACAATTATCACATTTATAAAGAATCACTTACAGCTTAAGACATTTGCTTAGGTGGAAATAGACTGTATGTCCTACTGTGCTTTGCAGCACAGGCTGTACTTGTACACCTGTGAAGGATAGTGGACTGGGTAAGCAAGAAAATCTGGTGGCTTGTGCATATTACCTGCTAATTTAATGAGAATAAATTTAATTAGTGGAAAAATCAAAAGATCCTAGCCAAGTGAAAGGTTACTGCCCGAGGGAAAAGCTGGATGCTAGTGAGACAGGGTGTGGTCAGCAGACCTTCTTAATCTCAGATATAGAGACTTCTCAAAAGATCCCAGCCAGGGGCTGGAGAGATAGCCTAGCGGTTAAGAGCACCGACGCTCTTGCAGAGGACCCGGGTTCGATCCCCAGCACCCACATGGCGGCTAAGAACCGTCTGTAGCTCCAATTCCAGGAGAACTCCAGTTCCAGGGGAATCTGAGACCCTCTTCTGACCTCCGCGGCATTGCACGACANACTGTCTGCATGTAGGTCTCTGCAACCTTGTCGTGCAATGCCGCGGAGGTCAGAAGAGGGTCTCGGATTCCCCTGGAACTGGAGTTCTCCTGGAATTGGAGTTACAGATGGTTCTTAGCCACCATGTGGGTGCTGGGGATCGAACCTGGGTCCTCTGCAAGAGCAGTCGGCGCTCTTAACCGCTAGGCTATCTCTCCAGCCCTGGTAGAAGTCTTTATTCCAGATTATGTTCATATTGGTAGTGGGTTTTTTTGTTGCTATTGTTTATTTGTTTGTTTTTGGTCTTTTTGAACCAGGGTCTCCCTGTAGCCTCAGCTGTTCTAGAACTCGTTATGTAGACCAGGGTGGCCTTGAACACACAGAGATCCACCTGCCTCTCTGTGCCTCCGGAGTGCTGGGATTAAAGGCATGTCCTACCATGCCCTGCTCAGATTATGCTCATATTCTAAAAGTCATTCCTACAATGTGCCAATCAGCCCCACACCTAAAGCTCAGGGAACATCAAGGAAGAAGGGCTGGAAGAAAGAGCCAGAGGACCAGGACAACACCTCCAGAGAGCCACACAGTGACACCGCCAGCTGACGGGCCAGTGTGGATGGGGAGAGTTCAGAGCTATGGGCGATCAATGGCTGCTGACGGAAGGAGAATCAGTTTATTCCAGGTGAGCTCTTTAATAGCTTATTCTATCCAAGTGGTCAGTTGTAGACACAAACATCACTAAATGGACTCATAGTGAGACCCTGTCTCAAAACAAAACCAAACAAACAAAAATTCACGGGTACAATGACACCCATCTTTAATCCCAGAATGTAGGAGGCAGAGCAGGCAGATCTCTTGAGTTCCAGGCCAATCTGGTCCACATAGGAAGGTCTAGGCCAGCCAGGGCTACAAAATGAGAATCTGTCTGAAACAATAACAACAAAAAACCCCAAGACAGAACAAAACAAAACAAAAATGTTATGTCCTGCAACCCCAATCACAAAAGGGCTATATGCTTTTGGTCCAGACTGTGCCCCAACAAGCCAGATTTGGCCTCGTGTTCTTGATGTGCCAATTAAAAGAGCCAAATTAATAGTGCGAAGCTGAAAAGGGAAGCAATTCAACGTGGTCCCTTTGGGTAGAAGGACAAAGAAGATGTGACCCCTAAGTCCATCTTCGGGGTCCCAGTAGGAGGGTAGGATATAAACAGATGGCAGGAACCATGCACAACTAAGTCTGATCAAAATGTGGTCTGGCCAAGCATGGCCTCAGCTCTGAGTTTTTCCCGTAAAATCAACTGACAATTTGTTTTATTTTGTTTGGTTTGGTTTGGTCTTTTCAAGACAGGGTTTCCCTGTAGCTGCAGCTGGCCTGGAACTCACTCTGTAGAACAGGCTGGCCTTGAACTCACAAAGATCTGCCTGCCTCTACCTTCCAAGTGCTAGGATTAAAGGCATGTGCCACCATGTCTCACAGGATCTCATTTTCAAGATGACTTTTGGTTTGTGTTTGCTTTCAAGATGGTTGTGTGAGGTATCTTTTGTTTGGTTGCTTTGGAAGTATTCTGCTTTGGGTGTTAAGTCTGATTTGTGTTGCTTTAGGACCCCTCGGGTAGTCAGAACAGGTTTGAGAGAGCCAAGCTCTGACTGGATATAAATTTTTATTTATTTATTTATTTATTTATTTATTTATTCATTTATTCATTTATTTATTTATTTGAATGTACTGTGTGCATGTAGGTCTGTGCACCCGTGTTGTGCAATGCTGTGGAGGTCAGAAAAGGGTGTCGGATTCCCCTGGAACTGGAGTTCTCCTGGAATTGGAGTTACAGATGGTTCTCAGCTGCCATGTAGGTGCTGGGGATTGAACCTGGGTCCTCTGCAAGAGCGGTCGGCACTCTTAACCACTAGGCCATCCCTCCAGCCCCTGACTGGATATAACTTTAATTTGATATGTTAACTCACCTTCTGGGCCCAGTAGGAATTGAAGGACTGGTCCTTTGTTATGTCATTTTTCTGACATTGTTGAAGGTCCCATTTCCTGCAGCCCTACTCTGTTTGGTTAGAGCTGGGAACTTTCTTCTTAGGTGATTCTGCTAGCTTGCATATCTTGCCCCAGAGCAATTCTCATGGTTAAGTCTGCTTTAAACTGCCTCTTGGGCTGGGTGTGGTGGTGCATGCCTGTAGTCCCAGCTACTTGGGAGGCAGAGGTAGGTGGACCTATGTGAGAGTTCAAAGCCAGCCTGGTCTGTGTGTCTAGTCCTGTGCTAAATGCTACCAGGGAGACCCTGTCTCAAATAAACTGCCTTTTGCTAGCAATTAGTAATAATTCTCATTGGCAATTAAACTCAGGAATCTTGGTTTGGCTTGGGTGGAGGTCTTTGGAACTTGGTGAGTTCCTGGAGGGCCCATGTGGCAGCTGATCTCCAGGATAGCCTGGGCCAGCCCAGTCTTTTCCCTCCAGGGGGTGGGGGAGGGCAGCATGGGATAGCTAATGAGCTCTGTGGTATTTCTGCAGTGATTATTTCCCCTTCCCTGCTTCCTCTTAGACAGCAAATGGATCTCCCTGGGCCCACATCCTGCTGGCCCTGGGCCCATGTTCTGTGGGCTCATGTTCTGCTCTCCCTGTAACCTGTGTGCTGTGTGCTTGTGTTTGTTTGAGAGAGTTGACTTCAGACAACTATGGGTGACTCAAACTCATACTATTTATATGTCACCTCATGCTTTTTTTTACTGGCAGTCTTTAAGTGGTCTTTAATAACAGATTGATCTTTACTGCCTTATTAAAACTAAATGGGGGCTGGAGAGATGGCTCAGTAGTTGAGAATGCCGACTGCTCTTGCAGAGGACCTGGGTTCGATTCCCAGCACTCACATGGTGGCTAAGAACTTGACTCCAATTTCCAGGGGAATCTGACTCCCTCTTTTGACCTCCATGGCATTGCACAATACAGGTGCACCAACCTACATGCAGACAGTACACTCATACATGTAGAAAATGAAAAAAGAACGACTGGGGCTAGAGAGATGGCCTAGTGGTTAAGAGGACCAACTGCTCTTGCAGAGGACCCAGGTTTGATCTCCAGTACCCACATGGTAGTTGAGAACTGTCTTTAACTCCAGTTCCAGGGTCTAACACCCTCTTCTGACCTCTGCTGCAGCTTTGCACTACACAAACCTACATGCAGACAGTACAATCATACAAATAAAAAATAAAAATTAAAAAAAGACCAAATGGTTCTTGTGATCTATTCATTACTCTGTTCTTTAAAGGAAATGTTTGTAAGAAAAACATTAATCATTAGCTTGTTTTGATCATGTATTTAGGTGGGACAGTTATCTGAAGTGTACTATTATAAACTGAGATGCCTTTGCAAGCCTTGGAGCAGGTTCTAAGTGACCAGTTCTCTCCAAATGTTCAGAGATGTTTTACCTAGGCTTGGCAAAGATTTGGACCTCAACAAACCTGGAAAACTGTTCACTCCAAAGAGGCCTAACCTAGTGGTCAAATATTTCTATATATGAAATGTATCTAGATGCAGACATAAACTGTACCCTGGAGCAGAAGTAATCATNACCAGCACTGGACAGATGCACAAGTTCACCCCAGAGACAGAACCACGTGGAGAGGCTGTTCCAGAGCAGAAGAGGCGTGGTTCCTGTAGGTACCAGGAAGTGGAAGGAGGAAACCAGAGGCCCTGAGAGAGACTCCTGGTCTTGTGATCAAAGTGGCACTGGTGTCTCTGCAGTCAAAGTTGGGGCTCTGAACACAGGCAGGTCTGTGAAATTCACCTGGGATTTAAACATTGTTTCTGCTTACCCTATAGCAAGGACTTCAGGACTCTCTATTTCAATTTCTGTCAATAATTGTGTTGGGGGTTTCATGCCTGTTTCATTAAATTTGTAGATTGCTTTTGGTAGGATGGCCATCTCCACAATATTATTCATGAGTGTGAGAAGTCTTTCTATCTTTTAGTATCAATTTAAAATTTTTTCAAGTGTCTTAAGCATTTCATGACAGAAGATTTTCACTTCCTTGGTTTGATTTTCTTAAATAACAATTTTATTTTTAAATGCAATTTTAACTGGTACTGTTTCTTTTACTTCTTTCTTGGTATGTTTATCAATTTGCTTTTTTTGCATTTTTGCCTTTTTAACACAGGGTCTCTCTCTCTATCTCCAGCTGGCTTGGAACTCACTATGTAGACTAGGTTAGCTTTGAACTCATAGCAATCCACCTACCTCTGCCTCCTTTTGGGAGGTGTTATGCTTCCTTCATTTTGCTGCATGATAAATTCAGAAGCTTTATAGCAAATAATATTGTCATCCCAATAATAAAGTACAATTTCCTCCCTGTAGTTTTCACCTAGAAGTCCAACATTTAGTATGCAAACTGAAGAAGCTCTGTACCTATCAGGGTTCAGAAAGAATATTCCAATTGGAGAGTCATTGGCAGAATTCCCTATTGTGTTTTCTGTTTGTCTATTGAGCACACCACTGTGTTAGAAATCCAGGCACTTTGGGCTGGAAAGATGTTACCCCCCACCGCTCTTGCAGAGGACCTGGGTTCGATCCCCGGCACCCACATTGCTGCTGAGAACCAACTGTAACTCCAATTCCAAGAGAACTCCAGTTCCAGGGAAATCCGACACCCTCTTCTGACCTCTGCGGCATTGCATGACGGGTGCACAAACATACATGCAGACAGTACATCCATACACATAAAAAAAAATAAATAAGGAAAATTAAAAAAAACATGAAAAAAAAAAAGAAATCTAGGCCCTTTGTAACAACTCATCATAAACCATGCAGCATTGGAATACAAACATCTTACAGTAATTGGTGTCTTTTGCATTAAGCTGTAATCACCTGGGGTCCTGGGTGTGATATTGTTATCTTGAAATACACTCAACAGGCAGGTGGTCCTGAAGAAAATACCCCTGCAAACTTTTTTTGCTTTGAAGACAAATTATCAAATATTATAAATTACATTTGTGAGAGATGGAGCCAGACGTACATAAATTAAAATTCAATATTATAGGATGGATTCCACTTTTTGTTTTGTATTGTTTTGTTTTTGAAGCAGGGTCTCCCTGTAGTTGTGGATGTCCTGGAACTCACTCTGTAGACCAGGCTGGCCTTGAACTCACAGAAATTTGCCTGCCTCTGCCTCCCAAGTGCTAGGAATAAAAGCGTGCATCACCATGCCCAGCCTAGATTAACATTAATTAAAAATGTTTTGTCACTTTTATTTCATGTGTGTGAGTATATGGCCTGCACATAGGTAAATGCACATGTTTTATGCAATGCCCACTGAGCTCAGAAGAGTCTGTTGGGTCCCCTGCAACTAGAGTTACACATGGTAGTTAGCTGTCATTTGGGTGCCAGGAATCAAACTCCAGTCCTCTGCAAGAGCAGCCAGTGCTGTTAACTTCTAAGCTATCTTTACAGTGCCTTAATATTAAATTTTTACGAAGAACAAAATTATGTGTTTAGAAGGTACAATGTGATATTTTGTTCTCTACATTCATTTTTGAAATGGACTATTAAATTCACATAATACTTCATTAATTGTCATATTAAAACTTATATACTGGAAGAAATGTCCCAACGTAGTCTCTAGACTAAAAAGTGCCTTATAAGCTCCTCAAATATTGCCTGTGAAACTTCCAGAGTGTGAGAGTCTTAGTTCCAACCATAGCCTCAGGATTGACAAATTTAAGGTCTCAGTGAAATATGTGATAAGCCAGAGATTTAAAAGTAAAGTTTCTCTTCTGCTTTCTTTGAAACACAGATGCACAATCTTAATGTCTCTCATTCTATGAATAGATCATTTAAATTTGGTACATTCATATGGCGAAACTCTTCTCTGTGGCAAGAATTATCTCTTCTTTATAAATTATCAATTGGCAGATTACTGTTAGAAAACAAGGATAAAAAAACACAGGGCTAAATAGATCTCATATATTAAAAATACAGGAGGGAAATGGTATTCCTATGTTGAGGCCTTAATTTTAAATGCATGTGAAATTACAGGAAACTATTGTTTATCCCCAAGGACTCTTGTCTCCCTTCAATCTTCTTTCGCCATTAGCATCATCCATACTGATCACTTCCTTTTCATAAACTCATTGGACTCTGAGGACTTTAGTGCATACCAATGGCACATTTGACTTAGTGGCTTGCCAGCTTACTAT
>VZQC01013319.1:5490541-5502638 GCA_009823505.1 Rhizomys pruinosus | reverse complement strand
GTTTAAGAATACCAGAAAAAGGAACACATTGGCTCTGATTGCATCTGCTTTTGTTCTTGCTTCTTGAAAACATGAACCCTACTATGAGACACTGAGGACTGCCTCAGAAGCCCTGTGGGCATTTACATAGAGACCTGCTCTGTGAAACACAGGAAGAATGAAGGCCTCCCAAGTATCTGGTCCCCAAATGTGTCTGCTCATGGAAACCACTAGAGAAGCTCCAGGAAGTCCCTCAGCTGAACTTATCATGCCTGGGGATCAGACGTAGGGCCAGTCAGTTCAAAAATCCCATATTCCCTCAATAAGAGAACACAATTAACCATGTAATTATGGTCCTGGCACAGGTACCACAGAGTTGAAAACAGTTGTTAAACTCTAATCCTGTACATGAATGTTCACAGTATGGACATTCACAATGCCAAGGCCCACTCTCTGGGGCTCTGGTGAACTCATTTATTTCCAATTTTGTCCGTCCCATGTCCAGTAAACCAAAGGGTTCCTACCTCAGCAGAGATCTATGTGGCCAGTCTCAAACTCTCCAAGTCCCCTTCCAATCACAGCTACCATTCCATTCCTGCTCATTGACCCCAACTCACAGTAACTGTGACACAGGCTGTTTCACATCCTCAGTGTTTTGCAAGTCACCATGTGGACCAGGCTGACCTTGATTTCACAGAGATATGCCTGCCTCTGCCTCTGGAGCACTGGGAGTAAAGGCATGCCTCCATGCCCAACATAGTCTGCATTGATCCTTTGAAAAATGAAACCCATGCTCTTCCCCTTGGACACCTGGAGACTACAGGATCCACCTGAGATACAAGGGGACATTAAGTTCACCATTGTCTGTTTTTAGCAAGCTCTAGAAGTAAATTCTCAGGGGTCCATTCTCCCTTGTCATTTTCTCATTGTTGCTCGTCAGGTAGATCATTTTCCTTGTTCTAAACAACTGAAGGGAACGTCCAGAGAGATGTATTAGCAACTCCGCTGGCCGTGTGTATGAAAACAGCCAAGGGAATGGGACTGTCAGATGAGCAGTCTTTGGATTTGCTTTGCTAAGGGCTGAGCAGAGGCACAGCTCAAAGCATGGGACTCAGGCAGTGCCCAGAAAGGTGCCTGCTTGAGAGAGCCAGCACCAGGCAGCCAGTGCACCTGGAAGCTAGCGCTGCAGGGCACAAAGCACTGAGCTGCAAGTCCACTACCTGGGCAGCTGCTCTTGAGCAGGTCCAGCGAACTGGCGCGTTCCACTCCCACCCTCCCCACACCCTCACACTTTATCTCACTGCTGCTCAAACAGGCCCTTTCTGCTTTCATGTTTGTTTGTTTTTTTAAACCCCCAAATTTGCAGGTGAGGAGGCTTGGGAAGCTTCTTTTACTGAGTCTGGCTTCCCACGATGACCTCCAGGTTCAGGTGTGTTTCCTCAAAAGATGTAATTTCAATCTTTAGGGCTGAATAAAATAACCATGTGTATGTGCCCTGCTTGCCTAATCCACTCATGTGTGATGGACACTTAGGCCAGGCCTGTAACAGGATGGTTGGGAATGGCCCTGCAGTAAATACACTGTGTGGGTGTCTGTGTGACAGGCTGATATACAGTCCTGAGTGGACACCCTGTTGAGACAGCTGTCTTGAGGAGACACCAGAGTAACTTCTACCTATAGTACGTAAGGGTTTCCTGTCCAGAGGACAGCGCCTGACAATGTGAAGGAAGAAGCTTTAAAAAAAGGGTTGATCCATTTGTTTAATCAGGGTGATGAGAAATTACCTTATCCAGTCATTTTGTATAGATAATTTTTGTTTACAAATCTGAATTCTCCTGGGTTCTTTTGTGTTAAAGATTAAGTATACGCAGTGGCTTCTAACACAAGCTACACTTTATGTTCTCTTAATTGTGTGACAGGTGATGTTAACTGATGGCCCTGGACACACAGTCCTTGACATTCACCAGTCACAGAGTTGTGTCTTAGCTCAGTAAAAGTTGACAGTCGAATAGAAGAACTTTTTCTTTTTTGAAACAGGGCTTTTGTGTAGCCCTAGCAGGCCTGGAACTCACTATGTAGACCAGGGGGCCCTAATCTCACAGAGATTTGCTGCCTCTGCTTCCCAAATGCTGGGATAAAAGATGTGAACCAGCACACCTGGCTAAGAAGAACTGGTTTTTAAAGTATTTTCTGAGACAGGGTCTTACTGTGTAGCCTAAGTCGAACCAACATGCCTGGGGGTGTATTTGAACAAACAGCGCTGAAAATCTGCTCTTAGGAATACACGCATGCAAATGCGATGCTGAAAACTGTCCATCCTGTTGGGACACATGCTGTGTGATTGTCCAATCAGGAAAACATGTCACTTTCTCTGATATTCATGAGTTCTGGATGGTGAAGACATTCAAATCCTTTATTCCACCCTGTTTGAAGTATAAGACACATTGACCTAGGTGGTCATTTTTTTTCTACAAAATATCAGAGCAGCCTCTTCCTGCTGTAGCCAGTCCCACAAGCCCTCCTTTTGCCTCTAGCTATCCCTGAGGTTCTGGGAAAATGAGGCCCTCTTGTCCTGGAGAACTGGCCAAACACATTGTGTTTAGTTATCGATCCACATGGGAGGGAGGTATTGCTAAATCTGTGTTTATGCATTTTTCCTGGAAACACTGTACTATGACTTGGAATCAAAACTCGGTATCTGAAGAAAACTTGGATGCAATGAAAAATAACATCCCCACGACTTGAAAACTGAGTCACACAGTGCATCAGATGGATCCAGGTTGAGGCTGTTATCTAGGTTCTGCAAGCAGCAGACCGTGCTCACCCTGAAATGCTTCTGCTTTCTGCAGTAAGATTGCTGCACTGGAATTCCATGTGTCCACCAAGGATCTTCCCACCACATCCAGTCACAGGGAGGTCACATTGAGAACCTTTGACCAGCAAAACTCCAGAGCTGGCAGTATGTGATTATACGGGGTCACTGCCACCTTGGGACACACAAAGCCTGCCGCACAAAGCACTCACATCCTCCTTTGCATTCTTTGTGAAACCTGATATTTAGTAGGTATTTATTTTTTTACGATGATGCCAGGCTTGGACAATGGTGCTTATTTCCTTTTCTTTCAGAGCTCATACAGGTAGAATAGGTTAGATTATGAATGGCAAGTGCCAGGTGGAAAAAACATTGTGTGCAGGTTAGGGTTAGGATTAAGGGTTAGGGCTAGGGTTAGGGTAAATGTTATGGTTAGGGTTAAGGTTAGGGTTAGGGTTAAGGTTAGGGTTGTTAGGGTTAGTGCTAGGTCTAGAGTTAGGGGTTAGGGGCTAGGATTAGGCTTAGAGGTTTAAGGTTAGGATTAGTTTAGGTTTAGTGGGTTAGAGGCCATCTGTCCCTATGTTGACTAAAATTACCTGCCTGCCCTTTGCACCTGACCCTGTCTCATAGGTGAGAAAGACTTGTGATACAACTTGTGTGATATCTTCCTGATACAGAGCATGATTCAGGGGTTCTGGGAGTGGGCCATGAGAGATGACATCATACTTCCTATATAAGGGAGTTGCTGTGTACAATAAATGGATTCCTCATTGCCAACAGATGAGTCCCCAGTCTGTTATTTGTGATGTGATTTAGGTGCAAGCAAATTGTAGATCCATCAGATTTACAATTTAGGTTCAGCTAACTCAGTTGCTTAAGGGGGGATCACCTCCTAAGCCAGACGTGAAGCTTTAAGAATAATCAATCCTTAACTTGGGTGAGGCTATGTAGCAAAGGTCTTGAGCAAGGAGGGAGCAACTCTTAGACCAGGTTTAGCTGACAGCTTGAGATCTTTGAAGTCACCAGCCTCATAGCCTGTGGGCTGCAGAATAATCTATTTCACAGTTGTTGTCTGTTGCTAAAAGTTCACCAGTCTTTCAGAACAGCTATCAGCTTTGTTGACAGTCTTAATCAGCAACTGGTGGGCATCCAGCACCCCCATGTCACCAGCAGCGCTGGACAACTGGCACCTCCATAAGCAGTCACACCCCCTACATCAAAGGAACAGTAAAAATGCCTCAGTCCACCATGGCATATGCAGACCTACAATAAAGATTCCAGGAGCACTTTCAGAACACAGAGAGGGGATCTTCTCATACCTGCTCTGATAAGACCATTAAATGTTTGTAGGACAAGTAAAAAATACTATTTTCAAATACAAATATCTTCAAATTTGGTCTAAAATTGAAGCACCATCCTATATCACAGGAATGCCATTCATAGCTATACACCCAGAAGAAAATGGGTCAACTGATGCTGTTGCCAAAGTATTTCTTAAGCCAATTTAGCTAAAAAATGAACTCACTAGCCATTGTAGCACATATCACTAAGCCCAGCAGTGAGAAATAATGGCAAATGATTCATGAGTTCAAAGTAAACTTGGGCTACATAGCAAGACCCTATCTCAAAAAGCCATCAAAATGTAATGATCTCTTGCAAATGATTTTCAAGTATAAAACCTTTCTGCTCCTGTGTGTTTACTAGTCAAGATTTCATTTTTCTCTTGAACAATATGATGGGGAACAAGCCAGTAAGAAGCATTCATCCATGGCCTATGCTTCAGCTCCTGCCTCCAGTTTCCTGCCCTGAGTTCCTACCTTGGACTCCCTCATTGATGGCCTGTGACCTGGGAGATGTGAGCTGAATAAATCCTTTCCTCCCCAATTTGGTATTGGTCAGTGTTTTGTCATAGCAATTGAAGAGAAATTAGAACAGAAATTGGTACCAGAGAGTGGGCGATTGCTGTAACAGTCCTGAGCTTGGCGTTTCTGGGAGGCTTGTGGAAGGATTTGGAACTTTGGACTGGAAAAGTCATTGATTGCTTAAGAGTTGTTTGCTGTGGAACTTTGAACAGTTATGCTGAAAGACTTGTAGATGATGGAGGCCTGGCTTGTGAAGTGTAAGAGGGAAACAGAGACCATCAGGGCCATTTGTATGATATTTTAAAATTGAAAATCTGTGAGTTCTGTTTCAGCTATAGCTGAAAAATCATCTGTAAGTAACAAGTGACCAGAACCTAAAGTCAAACCTGTTTTACTGGGACAATTGATGGTGGTTAACTTGGGCTGAAAAATCAGCTGTATGTAACAAGAGACCAGCATCACTATGGGGAAATCTACTGGGAAGAAATTCCTCAGGGTCATCACATAGAAGCTGTGGTTTAGGGGTGACACGAGCATCCATCTGAAGCCAGAAGCAGGATTTGGTAATGTGTAAGAGTCTCCTATATGGTTTTTATATTGAAATGTGAAGGGGTCACAGAAAGCAGCTGAGGCTTGGCACTGTGAGATGCCAGGAAAGGCCAGGGCTGAAAGTGTGGCCTGGGTTGAAGTGAATGAAGACTCCAAGATTTCAGGGCTCATAAAGAGAAGCTGAGGCTTTGCACAAGAAGAGGTCAAATGTGCCCATTGGTGAAGGTACAGCCTCAGTTTCCATGGGATACCAGATTTTTGGAGATGCCAGGACCATGGGATAACCACCAAGAGCAGTAGAAAGTGTGGAATGGGCCTGTGAGACAAGCTGTGTGTTCTGTGAATGGATCAGAGAAATGGAGCTGGCAAACCCTTCTGGAGCCTTGAGCTGGACTTAGGTTTTGCTTAGGTGTGCCCAATTCTTCCCTTTGAAATAGGACAGTAATTGTTTTGGATTTTATAGAAGTCCACAGTTAAGAGAATTTTTTGGTCTTTTTGACATAGCATCTCCCTTTTGTCCCAGCTGGCCTAGAACTTGCTATGTAGACCAGGCTGGCCTTGAACTCATAGAGATCCACCTGCATCCAGAGTGCTGGTATTAAAGTTGTGCACCACTATAGACCTGGCAACTTTTAAACAGGAGGGTGAACCTTTAAGTATTTGGATATTTTTCGCAAGAAAAGAAAAAGCAATAGCAAGTGACAATGATGAAACAAAGAAAAAAAGGGGGAGGGATTTCCATTTCTTTTCTGGTAAAATAAAGAATCAATCTGCAGGGCTTGGTATGTTATTCTCTTTTTTTCTTTTGTGGTTATTCTTTCTTTTTTTTTTTTCTTACTCTTTCAGAGCTACCAGAAGGATAAGTATTTACTGGCTGGTCCAGGAAGCCTTGAGTTCTCAGCTGAGAAAGTGTCTGGTTAATTTGGAGGTCTCAGTCCGTTCAGAACTGCCTGCTCACATTTGTAGGCTCTTGTTTAAGCTTTAGTTACCCTCCTGAAAATAGTCACCCCAATCCCCAGGAGGGAAATCGGCGCATGCTGACACTCTGACTTCTTAGCTGAATAAGGACTCAGGGTGTGGAAGACTGGGGTACTTGCTCATTGGGTTGATCTAAAAGACCCACAAAACCATAAGTTAAAGTGTGAAAAAAGTCTTTACTGGTGCCTGTGAAAGAAGTGTGGCAGGAGTTTGGTCACTATCTAGGCAGGGGACAAGAAGATAGAAGGAGGCTGATTAAAATATTCAAAGGCTTTTAAAGCACATAGACCATGACATTCTCTTTTTTTCTTTAATTTCTCTTTGCGTAGTGTCTGCAATTATTCATCTAACTCTGTTCCTGGGCCTCCTCCAAGGGGATCCCATTGAGCTATCCCTCCAGGTTTGTAGGCGCCTGGTGTGGGAGTATAACTGTGACTTTCCCATTGTGTCCCTTCGTTCGATGTCCCTGGATGATGGTTCCCTTTCTGTGGTTCAAGTCACAAAACGATTTTTTTCACTATATTATGTGAGATGTGTTTGCTTGCGTCCTTCAGATGCTTTTATTTTTTTTTTATGGTGTTATTACTTGGTAGGTTTCACCGGTTTTCCACTTTTGTTGTATTATTGATGTTGGAAAGCCTAAGTTTAGTCTCTCTTTCTGTTCTGAGGTTCTCCACCCACAAAGGGAAGACACTTGGATTTTTTAGCAATTCACTTGGTGCGCGAGGGGGGTGTTTGTGTGCCTGATCTGAGCCCGCGCCCCGGTCCCTCTGGGCCGGGGACCCCGTAGACGGGTTCACAGCGAGACCCTCTTGTGTGTACTTTAACATAAACTGACCTCCTGATCCTCCGCTGCAGCTGCTGCCATTCCGAATTTCTCTCCTGGGAATCTGAGAGGGTCTCTGCATCCAAGGCGAACTTCAGTGCTCCCTCCTTTCAGCGGTAAGAAGCCTGAGAGAGGCTACCGGCCAGGGTGCAAGCAGTCCTGAGGCTACAAATTCTCCCAGAGAGCACTTGGAGGGGGAGGCAGGGGGCCACAGAGGGCTGGGCATGCTGGGGAGCAGGTGGGGGCGGGGCCACAGAGGGGAGAGCAAGCTGAGGAGCATGTGGAGGCAGGAGCTGAGGTCACCAGGACAAGTAGGTGCTGTGCCAGGTTGCAGTGGTGGGCAGGGCCACAGGGGCTGCCCAGGTTTACAATGCACAGAATGTGGTCAGCAAGATGGCCCAGCTCTTAAAGCACTTGCTGTGAAGCCTGGGAACCTGAGTTTGAGTCCCTGGATCCACATGGTGGAAAGAGAGAAACAGCTCTTGAAAGCTGTCCTCTGACCCATGAGGTTTCTCCATGAGAGCAGGCAGCCAGGCTCTCGGACCCCCAGCCAGGAGACTGGAAAGAGGTGGGAGAAGGACATATGTAACCGAATTGCACCAGTACCTCCTTTGATGTGAACTCCCTTCCCAGGTGAAGTGCTGTTAGCTGGGAACTCCCAGTCTCACAGGGAGAGGAGATGGCTGCTGCAGATATTGTGGCCTGAGCAGGGTCTACATTCTCATAATACTCCTCCTCTCTGATTTATTTCCTGTGTATGAGTGTACTGCCTACATCTGTGTGCACCCCTGTATTGTCATGCCCAGGGTGGTCAGAGGAGGATATCAGATTCCCCTGGATGTTAACATCCCCTGTCTTTAACATCTTTAACATCTAACATTAACATTGTTAGAGACCATGTGGGTTGTGGGAATCAAACCCAGGTCCCAACAGCTGCCAGTGAACTTTAATGACCCATCTCTCCAGACCCCTGCCTGCCTCCCTCCCTTCCTTCCTTCCTTTCTTTTTTTATTTATATTTGTGTGTGGGTGTGTGTGGTGAGTTTGTGTGTTTTTGTGTGTGTGTGTGTTTGTGTGTGTGTATGTGTGTGTGTATGTGTGTGTATGTGTTTGTTGACAGGTTTTTTTCCCCTTGATGTTTTTGAGACAGTCTCCATATAGTCACAGCTGGCCTAGAACACACTATGTAGAGCAGGTTGGCCTTGATCTAACAGAGCTCTGTCTGCCTCTGCTCTGGGATTCTAGAATTAATTATGTGTGTCATCATGCCCACCTCTGGGTCCCTGTTGAGTTTTAGTAAGTCTGCTCACAAAGGCCAGATTCCCTGAAGCTGAAGTAATAGGTGGTTCACAGCGACCTGATGTGGGTACTGAGAAGTGAACACATGACCTGAGGAATAGTGTTGGTAGCCTGCACGAGTGTGCTGTGTCGCTCGCGACCACACCTTAAAAATGGCGCCAACTTCCTGAGTCACTACAAGCCGTTTCCCGCCGTTGCCTTTGCATTGGAGAAACTGCGCATGACTACTAGTCCCTAAGCTCCCGCCTTTAACATGCAAATGAGGCATCGGGACAGTGCACCTATCCAGAGCATACACGAACCCTCTAGACTGCTATATAAGCAGTGCCTCTTCCCCATTTCGGGGTCCTTCTCCTAAAAGAGCTGTGCACAATAAATACTGCTGCAGAAGAANTGGTGGCACATGCCTTTAATCCTAGCACTTGGGAGGCAGAGGCAGGCAGATCTTTGTGAGTTCAAGGCCAGCCTGGTCTACAGAGCTAGTTCCAGGACAGCTGGAGCTACAGGGAGACCCTGTCTTGAAGAGACAAAAAATAAATAAATAAAATAAAAAATAAAATTATCATGAGTAGATTTGCAAAGTAGGGAATAATTTTCCTTCAATGCCGAGATTAAACGTTTAAATGTGTATCTTTTTCTCTACTTATGCAAGAGAAAGTGGAGGGGAATTAATAAGCAGCAATCAATCTCTGCTTACTTCAGCACATTTCACATGAAAAAATAAATTATGTGAAGGATCCAAGTAACCCAAATTGCAGGCCACTGGACAACACTTATCCCAGCTCAGTCCTAATGAGGATGATAATCAAGTCTCCCAGTATACACAATACTGACTGGCATCCAATGTTCAGCTTGAGTTCAAGACCAGCCTGGTCTACAAAGTGAGTTCCAGGCCAGCTGGGGCTGTGGGGAGACCCTGTCACAGAAGTGCCTAAAACAAAACACCCTAGAACTTTCTATGTCCCTCAGGCTGGCTTCAAACACACAGCTCTTTTGCCATAGCCTCCCTAGTGTGGGATAACAGGTGTGTGTGTGTGTGCGTGCGCGTGCGTTTGTGTGTGTGTGTGTGTGTGTGTGTGTGTGTGTACCATGGTGGAGGGCCAGAACCTTCTTCCTTACCTTTTCTCCTTCTTAGAATCCTAGAAGAAGCAGGGATGATTCTAATGAAGCAGGCCATGGTTCCCATCCAGAGCCAGAGTCGTTTCTTAGATGACGATAAGAGATGTGGCATGTTCTGTGTTGGACATGCTCATGGGGCACACTCACTTAGATGTCAAGTCCCCAGGGACGGCCTCCTCTGGCTAGTGGAAAAGCCCAAGGAAGACTACCTTATACTCTTTTTCAATATAGTTTTGATTTTTGTACATTTCCTGCAAACCATCATAATTTGAAGATCTTTATACCCTTCCAAACCCTCACAAAATTTAATTTTCTCATATATGTTAAGGGCTATTGAATCAAGTTTATGTACCCAGATGTCCTTCCATGCAAGTTCATCCACTGGAGTCTAGTCAGCCTATCCAGAGTCACTCCCTTAGAGATCAACACTCCCTTATCCAGCANGAGCAGTTGGCACTCTTAACCACTAGGCCATCTCTCCAGCCCACATTATTGAAGCTTTTTATGAGGAAAATTCTTTAGATTCATCTTACTCTCCTCTAAACCCATTTCATCTGCTGTGTCAAAGATTTTGATGATAGTTTAAGGCAATTGTTTATACATATATTTGAAAGCATGGATTGTTTAATAGCAGTGCTTCATTAATGTAAATTGATCCATGAATAACTTGATGTCATGGGGTAATTCTGCACTGTAGATGTGAATTCTGTTGTAGGAGTATGAATGCATTTTCATGCCACGTATGTTTGATTGATGTATTTGGGCTAGGGTTAGGGGTTAGGTCAGGGTAGGGTTGGGTTAGGGTTAGGGTTAGGGTTAGTGTTAAGTTTAGGGTTAGGTGAATGTGGTTCCATGAAAGACAAATTTTGTGCCATCACACACATGTGTGGATGCTAGTAAGTAGAGCATAGTGGTCCTGGAGCCTGGAAGGGAGTGGAATACAGTGGAGAGGAAAGCAGTGTGGTGGAGGTGTTTGAGGGTACAGTGTGATGAGGGGAGGACTTTTATGTTCTGTGCACAGTAGCCTAACTATGCTTGACAATAGCTAACTGTACATTTCAGAGTATTGAGTACAGAGGATATTGGATGCTCCCAACACAAATGATAAATTTCCAAGGCCACTGTTGGTTAACTGTCAGCATTATCTGACTGTTACCACTGTATCCCTACACTGAGATCTCAAGTGGTAACCCCTAAATATGTACAGCAGTTATATGGCATTTAGACTTTTAAGAATACCAGAAAAAGGAACACATTGGCTATGATTGCATCTGCTTTTGTTGTTGCTTCTTGAAAACATGAACCCTACTATGAGACACTGAGGACTGCCTCAGAAGCCCTGTGGGCATTTACATAGAGACCTGCTCTGTGAAACATAAGAAGAATAAAGGGCTCCCAAGTATCTGGTCCCCAAATGTGTCTGCTCATGGAAAGCACCAGAGGAGCTCCAGGAAGTCCCTCAGCTGAACATACCATGCCTGGGATCAGACATAGGGCCAGTCAGTTCAAAAATCCCATATTCCCTCAATAAGAGAACACAATTAACCATGTAATTATGGTCCTGGCACAGGTACCACAGAGTTGAAAACACTTGTAAACTCTAATCATGTACATGAATGTTCACAGTATGGACATTCACAATGCCAAGGCATACTCTCTGGGGCTTTGGTGAACTCATTTATTTCCACATTTTGTCCCTCCCATGTCCAGTAAACCAAAGGGTTCCTACCTCAGCAGAGATATATGTGGCCAGTCTCAAACTCTCCAAGTCCCCTTCCAATCACAGCTGCCATTCCATTCCTGCTCATTGATCCCAACTCACAGTAACTGTGACACATGCTGTTTCCCATCTTCAGTGTTTTGCAAGTCATCATGTGGAGCAGGCTAGCCTGGATTTCGCAGAGATCTGCCTGCCTCTGCCTCTGGAATGCTGGGAGTAAAGGCATGCCTCCATGCCCAAAATAGTCTGCATTGATCCTTTGAAAAATGAAACCCATGCTCTTCCTCTTGGACACCTGGAGACCACAGGAGTCACCTGAGATAAAAGGTGACATTAAGGTTGCCATTGTCTGTTTTTAGCAAGCTCCGGAAGTAAATTCTCAGGGGCCCATTCTCCCTTGTCATTTTCTCATTGTTGCTGGTCAAGTAGACCATTTTCCTTGTTCTAAACAACTGAAGGGAGCATCCAACTCCGCTGGCCATGTGTATGAAAACAGCTGAGGGAATGGGACTGTCAGATGAGCAGTCTTTGGGTTTGCTTCGCTAAAGGCTGAGCAGAGACACAGCTCAAAGCATGGGACTTAGGCTGATCCCAGAAAGGTGCCTGCTTGAGGGAGCCAGTGCCAGGGAGCCAGTGCACATGGAAGCTAATGCTGCAGGGCACACAGCCCTGAGCTGCAGGTCCCCTACCTGGGCAGCTGCTCTTGAGCAGGTCCAGCGAACTGGCGAGTTCCACTCCCACCCTCCCCACACCTTCACACTTTATCTCACTGCTGCTCAAACAGGCCCTTTCTGCTTTCATGTTTGTTTGTTTTTTTAAACCCCCAAATTTGCAGGTGAGGAGGCTTGGGAAGCTTCTTTTACTGAGTCTGGCTTCCCACGATGACCTCCAGGTTCAGGTATGTTTCCTCAAAAGATGTAATTTCAATCTTTAGGGCTGAATAAAATAACCATG